>JAOPTO010000037.1:0-14529 GCA_033822845.1 Tetrapedia diversipes | reverse complement strand
TGATAATATAAAGTGATTTAATAATTCAATATTGCTAAAATAAAATATTTTTTTGTTTGTCGACCGTGGAGGGGGTTATTAGTAAACGCTATAATATTCTGACTAGACACAATTAAATTTAATTATTCAGAATATATAAGTTAAACAAATTAAATTATTGGACAATATACGTGTAAATGAGTGCAATTCAACAAGGACACCGACGAAACACTAAGATCTTAAGAAAATAGTGAACTAAAATGATAATATAAAGTGATTTACTAATTCAATATTGCTAAAATAAAATATTTTTGTGTTTGTCGACCGTGGAGGGGGTTATTAGTAAACGCTATAATATTCTGACTAGCCACAATTAAATTTAATTATTCAGAATAAATTAGTTAAACAAATTAAATTATTGGACAATATACATGTAAATGAGTGCAATTCAACAAGGACACAGATGAAACACTAAGATCTTAAGAAAGTAGTGAACTAAAATGATAATATAAAGTAATTTAATAATTCAATATTGCTAAAATAAAATATTTTTGTGTTTAACAACTGAGGAGGGGGACATTTAGTAAACGCTAAAATATTCTGACTAGACACAATTAAATTTAATTATTCAGAATAAATTAGTTAAACAAATTAAATTATTGGACCATATACATGTAAATGAGTGCAATTCAACAAGGACACAGATGAAACACTAAAATCTTAAGAAAGTAGTGAACTAAAACGATAATATAAAGTGATTTAATAATTCAATATTGCTAAAATAAAATATTTTTGTGTTTGTCGACCGTGGAGGGGGTTATTAGTAAACGCTAAAATATTCTGACTAGCCACAATTAAATTTAATTAATCCGAATATATAAGTTAAACAAATTAAATTATTGGACAATATACATGTAAATGAGTGCAATTCAACAAGGACACAGACGAAACACTAAGATCTTAAGAAAATAGTGAACTGAAATGATAATATAAAGTGATTTACTAATTCAATATTGCTAAAATAAAATATTTTTCTGTTTGTCGACCGTGGAGGGGGTTATTAGTAAACGCTATAATATTCTGACTAGACACAATTAAATTTAATTATTCAGAATAAATTAGTTAAACAAATTAAATTATTGGACAATATACATGTAAATGAGTGCAATTCAGCAAGGACACCGACGAAACACTAAGATCTTAAGAAAATAGTGAACTAAAATGATAATATAAAGTGATTTACTAATTCAATATGGCTAAAACACAATATTTTTGTGTATAACAACTGAGGAGGGAGACATTTAGTAAACGCTAAAATATTCTGACTAGCCACAATTAAATTTAATTAATCCGAATATATAAGTTAAACAAATTAAATTATTGGACAATATAGATGTAAATGAGTGCAATTCAACAAGGACACCGACGAAACACTAAGATCTTAAGAAAGTAGTGAAGTAAAATGATAATATAAAGTGATTTAATAATTCAATATTGCTCAAATAAAATATTTTTGTGTTTGTCGACCGTGGAGGGGGTTATTAGTAAACGCTATAATATTCTGACTAGACACAATTAAATTTAATTATTCAGAATAAATAAGTTAAACAAATTAAATTATTGGACAATATACATGTAAATGAGTGCAATTCAACAAGGACACAGACGAAACACTACGATCTTAAGAAAGTAGTGAACTAAAATGATAATATAAAGTGATTTACTAATTCAATATGGCTAAAACACAATATTTTTGTGTTTAACAACTAAGGAGGGGGACATTTAGTAAACGCTATAATATTCTGACTAGAAACAATTAAATTTAATTATTCAGAATAAATTAGTTAAACAAATTAAATTATTGGACAATATACATGTAAGTGAGTGCAATTCAACAAGGACACCGACGAAACACTAAGATCTTAAGAAAGTAGTGAACTAAAACGATAATATAAAGTGATTTAATAATTCAATATGGCTAAAATAAAATATTTTTGTGTTTGTCGACCGTGGAGGGGGTTATTAGTAAACGCTATAATATTCTGACTAGACACAATTAAATTTAATTATTCAGAATATATAAGTTAAACAAATTAAATTATTGGACAATATACATGTAAATGAGTGCAATTCAACAAGGACACCGACGAAACACTAAGATCTTAAGAAAATAGTGAACTGAAATGATAATATAAAGTGATTTACTAATCCAATATGGCTAAAACACAACATTTTTGTGTTTAACAACTGAGGAGGGGGACATTTAGTAAACGCTAAAATATTCTGACTAGCCACAATTAAATTTAATTAATCCGAATATATAAGTTAAACAAATTAAATTATTGGACAATATACATTTAAATGAGTGCAATTCAACAAGGACACCGACGAAACACTAAGATCTTAAGAAAATAGTGAACTGAAATGATAATATAAAGTGATTTACTAATTCAATATGGCTAAAATACAATATTTCTGTGTTTAACAACTGAGGAGGGGGACACTTAGTAAACCCTAAAATATTCTGACTAGCCACAATTAAATTTAATTAATCCGAATATATAAGTTAAACAAATTAAATTGTTGGACAATATACATGTAAATGAGTGCAAAGCAACAAGGACACCGACGAAACACTAAGATCTTAAGAAAATAGTGAACTGAAATGATAATATAAAGTGATTTACTAATTCAATATGGCTAAAACACAATATTTTTGTGTTTAACAACTGAGGAGGGGGACACTTAAGTAAACCCTAAAATATTCTGACTAGCCACAATTAAATTTAATTAATCCGAATATATAAGTTAAATAAATTAAATTATTGGACAATATACATGTATATGAGTGCAATTCAACAAGGACACCGACGAAACACTAAGATCTTAAGAAAGTAGTGAACTAAAACGATAATATAAAGTGATTTAATAATTCAATATTGCTAAAAAAAAATATTTTTCTGTTTGTCGACCGTGGAGGGGGTTATTAGTAAACGCTATAATATTCTGACTAGACACAATTAAATTTAATTATCCAGAATAAATTAGTTAAACAAATTAAATTATTGGACAATATACATGTAAATGAGTGCAATTCAACAAGGACACCGACGAAACACTAAGATCTTAAGGAAATAGTGAACTAAAATGATAATATAAAGTGATTTACTAATCCAATATGGCTAAAACACAATATTTTTGTGTTTAACAACTGAGGAGGGGGACATTTAGTAAACGCTAAAATATTCTGACTAGGCACAATTAAATTTAATTAATCCGAATATATAAGTTAAACAAATTAAATTATTGGACAATATACATGTAAATGAGTGCAATTCAACAAGGACACCGACGAAACACTAAGATCTTAAGAAAATAGTGAACTAAAATGATAATATAAAGTGATTTAATAATCCAATATGGCTAAAACACAATATTTTTGTGTTTAACAACTGAGGAGGGGGACATTTAGTAAACGCTAAAATATTCTGACTAGCCACAATTAAATTTAATTATTCAGAATATATAAGTTAAACAAATTAAATTATTGGACAATATACATGTAAATGAGTGCAATTCAACAAGGGCACAGATGAAACACTAAGATCTTAAGAAAGTAGTGAACTAAAACGATAATATAAAGTGATTTAATAATTCAATATTGCTAAAATAAAATATTTTTGTGTTTGTCGACCGTGGAGGGGGTATTAGTAAACGCTATAATATTCTGACTAGACACAATTAAATTTAATTATTCAGAATAAATTAGTTAAACAAATTAAATTATTGCACAATATACATGTAAATGAGTGCAATTCAACATGGACACCGACGAAACACTAAGATCTTAAGAAAATAGTGAACTAAAATGATAATATAAAGTGATTTACTAATCCAATATGGCTAAAACACAATATTTTTGTGTTTAACAACTGAGGAGAGGGACATTTAGTAAACGCTAAAATATTCTGACTAGCCACAATTAAATTTAATTATTCAGAATAAATTAGTTAAACAAATTAAATTATTGGACTATATACATGTAAATGAGTGCAATTCAACAAGGACACCGACGAAACACTAAGATCTTAAGAAAGTAGTGGAGTAAAATGATAATATAAAGTAGTGATTTAATAATTCAATATTGCTAAAATAAAATATTTTTGTGTTTGTCGACCGTGGAGGGGGACATTTAGTAAACGCTAAAATATTCTGACTAGCCACAATTAAATTTAATTATTCAGAATAAATTAGTTAAACAAATTAAATTATTGGACAATATACATGTAAATGAGTGCAATTCAACAAGGACACCGACGAAACAGTAAGATCTTAAGAATGTAGTGAAGTAAAATGTTAATATAAAGTGATTTAATAATTCAATATTGCTAAAATAAAATATTTTGGTGTTTGTCGACCGTCGAGGGGGTTATTAGTAAACGCTATAATATTCTGACTAGAAACAATTAAATTTAATTATTCAGAATAAATTAGTTAAACAAATTAAATTATTGGACAGTATACATGTAAATGAGTGCAAAGCAACAAGGACACCGACGAAACACTAAGATCTTAAGAAAATAGTGAACTAAAATGATAATATAAAGTGATTTACTAATCCAATATGGCTAAAACACAATATTTTTGTGTTTGTCGACCGTGGAGGGGGTTATTAGTAAACGCTATAATATTCTGACTAGACACAATTAAATTTAATTATTCAGAATAAATTAGTTGAACAAATTAAATTATTGCACAATATACATGTAAATGAGTGCAATTCAACAAGGACACCGACGAAACACTAAGATCTTAAGAAAGTAGTGAAGTAAAATGTTAATATAAAGTGATTTAATAATTCAATATTGCTGAAATAAAATATTTTTGTGTTTGTCGACCATGGAGGGCGTTATTAGTAAACGCTATAATATTCTGACTAGACACAATTAAATTTAATTATCCAGAATAAATTAGTTAAACAAATTAAATTATTGGACAATATACATGTAAATGAGTGCAAAGCAACAAGGACACCGACGAAACACTAAGATCTTAAGAAATAGTTAACTGAAATGATAATATAAAGTGATTTACTAATTCAATATGGCTAAAATACAATATTTTTGTGTTTAACAACTGAGGAGGGGGACACTTCGTAAACCCTAAAATATTCTGACTAGCCACAATTAAATTTAATTATTCAGAATAAATTAGTTAAACAAATTAAATTATTGGACAATATACATTTAATGAGTGCAATTCAACAAGGACACAGATGAAACACTAAGATCTTAAGAAAGTAGTGAACTAAAATGATAATATAAAGTGATTTAATAATTCAATATTGCTAAAATAAAATATTTTGCTGTTTGTGGACCGTGGAGGGGGTAATTACTAAACGCTATAATATTCTGACTAGACACAATTAAATTTAATTATTCCGAATATATAAGTTAAACAAATTAAATTATTGGACAATATACATGTAAATGAGTGCAATTCAACAAGGACACCGGCGAAACACTAAGATCTTAAGAAAGTAGTGAACTAAAATGATAATATAAAGTGATTTAATAATTCAATATTTCTAAAATAAAATATTTTTGTGTTTGTCGACCGTGGAGGGGGTTATTAAGTAAACGTTATAATATTCTGACTAGACACAATTAAATTTAATTATTCAGAATAAATTTGTTAAACAAATTAAATTATTGGACAATATACATGTAAATGAGTGCAATTCAACAAGGACACCGACGAAACACTAAGATCTTAAGAAAATAGTGAACTGAAATGATAATATAAAGTGATTTACTAATTCAATATGGCTAAAACACAATATTTTGTGTTTAACAACTGAGGAGGGGGACATTTAGTAAACGCTAAAATATTCTGACTAGCCACAATTAAATTTAATTAATCCGAATATATAAGTTAAACAAATTAAATTATTGGACAATATACATGTAAATGAGTGCAATTCAACAAGGACACCGACGAAACACTAAGATCTTAAGAAAGTAGTGAAGTAAAATGTTAATATAAAGTGATTTACTAATTCAATATGGCTAAAACACAATATTTTTGTGTTTAACAACTGAGGAGGGGGACATTTAGTAAACGCTAAAATATTCTGACTAGCCACAACTAAATTTAATAAATCCGAATATATATGTTAAACAAATTAAATTATTGGACAATATACATGTAAATGAGTGCAATTCAACAAGGACACCGACGAAACACTAAGATCTTAAGAAAGTAGTGAACTAAAACGATAATATAAAGTGATTTAATAATTCAATATTGCTAAAACAAAATATTTTTGTGTTTGTCGACCGTGGAGGGGGTTATTAGTAAACGCTATAATATTCTGACTAGACACAATTAAATTTAGTTATTCAGAATAATATTAGTTAAACAAATTAAATTATTGGACAATATACATGTAAATGAGTGCAATTCAACAAGGACACCGACGAAACACTAAGATCTTAAGAAAATAGTGAACTAAAATGATAATATAAAGTGATTTACTAATCCAATATGGCTAAAACACAATATTTTTGTATTTAACAACTGAGGAGGGGGACATGTAGTAAACGCTAAAATATTCTGACTAGCCACAATTAAATTTAATTAATCTGAATATATAAGTTAAACAAATTAAATTATTGGACAATATACATGTAAATGAGTGCAATTCAACAAGGACACAGATGAAACACTGAGATCTTAAGAAAGTAGTGAAGTAAAATGTTAATATAAAGTGATTTAATAATTCAATATTGCTAAAATAAAATATTTTTGTGTTTGTCGACCGTGGAGGGGGTTATTAGTAAACGCTATAATATTCTGACTAGACACAATTAAATTTAATTATCCAGAATAAATTAGTTAAACAAATTAAATTATTGGACAATATACATGTAAATGAGTGCAATTCAACAAGGACACCGACGAAACACTAAGATCTTAAGAAAATAGTGAACTAAAATGATAATATAAAGTGATTTAATAATCCAATATGGCTAAAACACAATATTTTTGTGTTTAACAACTGAGGAGGGGGACATTTAGTAAACGCTAAAATATTCTGACTAGCCACAATTAAATTTAATTAATCCGAATATATAAGTTAAACAAATTAAATTATTGGACAATATACATGTAAATGAGTGCAATTCAACAAGGACACAGATGAAACACTAAGATCTTAAGAAAGTAGTGAAGTAAAATGTTAATATAAAGTGATTTAATAATTCAATATTGCTAAAATAAAATATTTTTGTGTTTGTCGACCGTGGAGGGGATTATTAGTAAACGCTATAATATTCTGACTAGACACAATTAAATTTAATTATTCAGAATAAATTAGTTAAACAAATTAATTTATTGGACAATATACATGTAAATGAGTGCAATTCAAACAAGGACACAGATGAAACACTAAGATCTTAAGAAAGTAGTGAACTAAAACGATAATATAAAGTGATTTAATAATTCAATATTGCTAAAATAAAATATTTTTCTGTTTGTCGACCGTGGAGGGGGTTATTAGTAAACGCTAAAATATTCTGACTAGCCACAATTAAATTTAATTATTCAGAATAAATTAGTTAAACAAATTAAATTATTGGACAATATACATGTAAATGAGTGCAATTCAACAAGGACACCGACGAAACACTAAGATCTTAAGAAAGTAGTGAAGTAAAATGTTAATATAAAGTGATTTAATAATTCAATATTGCTGAAATAAAATATTTTTGTGTTTGTCGACCATGGAGGGCGTTATTAGTAAACGCTATAATATTCTGACTAGACACAATTAAATTTAATTATCCAGAATAAATTAGTTAAACAAATTAAATTATTGGACAATATACATGTAAATGAGTGCAATTCAACAAGGACACCGACGAAACACTAAGATCTTAAGAAAATAGTGAACTAAAATGATAATATAAAGTGATTTACTAATTCAATATGGCTAAAACACAATATTTTTGTGTTCAACACCGGAGGAGGGGGACATTTAGTAAACGCTAAAATATTCTGACTAGCCACAATTAAATTTAATTAATCCGAATATATAAGTTAAATAAATTAAATTATTGGACAATATACATGTAAATGAGTGCAATTCAACAAGGACACCGACGAAACACTAAGATCTTAAGAAAGTAGTGAACTAAAACGATAATATAAAGTGATTTAATAATTCAATATGGCTAAAACACAATATTTTTGTGTTTAACAACTGAGGAGGGGGACATTTAGTAAACGCTATAATATTCTGACTAGACACAATTAAATTTAATTAATCCGAATATATAAGTTAAACAAATTAAATTATTGGACAATATACATGTAAATTGAGTGCAATTCAACAAGGACACCGACGAAACAATAAGATCTTAAGAAAATAGTGAACTGAAATGATAATATAAAGTGATTTACTAATTCAATATGGCTAAAATACAATATTTTTGTGTTTGACTGAGGAGGGGGACATTTAGTAAACGCTAAAATATTCTTACTAGACACAATTAAATTTAATTATTCAGAATAAATTAGTTAAACAAATTAAATTATAGGACAATATACATGTAAATTAGTGCAATTCAACAAGGACAACGACGAAACACTAAGATATTAAGAAAATAGTGAACTAAAATGATAATATAAAGTGATTTACTAATTCAATATGGCTAAAACACAATATTTTTGTGTTTAACAACTGAGGAGGGGGACATTTGGTAAACGCTAAAATATTCTGACTAACCACAATTAAATTTAATTAATCCGAATATATAAGTTAAACAAATTAAATTATTGGACAATATACATGTAAATGAGTGCAATTCAACCAGGACACCGATGAAACACTAAGATCTTAAGAAAGTAGTGAAGTAAAATGATAATATAAAGTGATTTAATAATTCAATATTGCAAAAATAAAATATTTTTGTGTTTGTCGACCGCGGAGGGGGTTAATAGTAAACGCTATAATATTCTGACTAGACACAATTAAATTTAATTATTCAGAATAAATTAGTTAAACAAATTAAATTATTGCACAATATACATGTAAATGAGTGCAATTCAACAAGGACACAGATGAAACACTAAGATCTTAAGAAAGTAGTGAACTAAAATGATAATATAAAGTGATTTAATAATTCAATATTGCTAAAATAAAATATTTTGCTGTTTGTGGACCGTGGAGGGGGTAATTACTAAACGCTATAATATTCTGACTAGACACAATTAAATTTAATTATTCCGAATATATAAGTTAAACAAATTAAATTATTGGACAATATACATGTAAATGAGTGCAATTCAACAAGGACACCGACGAAACACTATGATCTTAAGAAAGTAGTGAAGTAAAATGATAATATAAAGTGATTTAATAATTCAATATTGCTAAAATAAAATATTTTTGTGTTTGTCGACCGTGGAGGGGGTTATTAGTAAACGCTATAATATTCTGACTAGACACAATTAAATTTAACTATCCAGAATAAATTAGTTAAACAAATTAAATTATTGGACAATATACATGTAAATGAGTGCAATTCAGCAAGGACACCGACGAAACACTAAGATCTTAAGAAAATAGTGAACTAAAATGATAATATAAAGTGATTTACTAATTCAATATGGCTAAAACACAATATTTTTGTGTTTAACAACTGAGGAGGGGGACATTGAGTAAACGCTAAAATATTCTGACTAGCCACAATTAAATTTAATTAATCCGAATATATAAGTTAAACAAATTAAATTATTGGACAATATACATGTAAATGAGTGCAATTCAACAAGGACACAGATGAAACACTAAGATCTTAAGAAAGTAGTGGACTAAAATGATAATATACAGTGATTTAATAATTCAATATTGCTAAAATAAAATATTTTTGTGTTTGTCGACCGTGGAGGGGGGTATTAGTAAACGCTATAATATTCTGACTAGACACAATTAAATTTAATTATTCAGAATAAATTAGTTAAACAAATTAACTTATTGGACAATATACATGTAAATGAGTGCAATTCAACAAGGACACCGACGAAACACTAAGATCTTAAGAAAATAGTGAACTAAAATGATAATATAAAGTGATTTACTAATTCAATATGGCTAAAACACAATATTTTGTGTTTAACAACTGAGGAGGGGGACATTTAGTAAACGCTAAAATATTCTGACTAGCCACAATTAAATTTAATTAATCCGAATATATAAGTTAAACAAATTAAATTATTGGACAATATACATGTAAATGAGTGCAATTCAACAAGGACACCGACGAAACACTAAGATCTTAAGAAAGTAGTGAAGTAAAATGTTAATATAAAGTGATTTAGTAATTCAATATTGCTAAAATAAAATATTTTTCTGTTTGTCGACCGTGGGGGGGGTTATTAGTAAACGCTATAATATTCTGACTAGACACAATTAAATTTAATTATCCAGAATAAATTAGTTAAACAAATTAAATTATTGGACAATATACATGTAAATGAGTGCAATTCAACAAGGACACAGACGAAACACTAAGATCTTAAGAAAATAGTGAACTAAAATGATAATATAAAGTGATTTACTAATCCAATATGGCTAAAACACAATATTTTTGTGTTTAACAACTGAGGGGGGGGACATTTAGTAAACGCTAAAATATTCTGACTAGCCACAATTAAATTTAATTAATCCGAATTTATAAGTTAAACAAATTAAATTATTGGACAATATACATGTAAATGAGTGCAATTCAACAAGGACACCGACGAAACACTAACATCTTAAGAAAGTAGTGAAGTAAAATGATAATATAAAGTGATTTAATAACTCAATATTGCTAAAATAAAATATTTTTGTGTTTGTCGACCGTGGAGGGGGTTATTAGTAAACGCTATAATATTCTGACTAGACACAATTAAATTTAATTATCCAGAATTAATTAGTTAAACAAATTAAATTATTGCACAATATACATGTAAATGAGTGCAATTCAGCAAGGACACCGACGAAACACTAAGATCTTAAGAAAATAGTGAACTAAAATGATAATATAAAGTGATTTACTAATTCAATATGGCTAAAACACAATATTTTTGTGTTTAACAACTGAGGAGGGGGACATTTAGTAAACGCTAAAATATTCTGACTAGCCACAATTAAATTTAATTAATCCGAATATATAAGTTAAACAAATTAAATTATTGGACAATATACATGTAAATGAGTGCAATTCAAGAAGGACACAGATGAAACACTAAGATCTTAAGAAAGTAGTGAACTAAAATGATAATATAAAGTGATTTAATAATTCAATATTGCTAAAATAAAATATTTTTGTGTTTTTCGACCGTGGAGGGGGTTATTAGTAAACGCTATAATATTCTGACTAGACACAATTAAATTTAATTATTCAGAATAAATTAGTTAAACAAATTAAATTATTGGACAATATACATGTAAATGAGTGCAGTTCAGCAAGGACACCGACGAAACACTAAGATCTTAAGAAAATAGTGAACTAAAATGATAATATAAAGTGATTTACTAATCCAATATGGCTAAAATACAATATTTTTGTGTTTAACAACTGAGGAGGGGGACATTTAGTAAACGCTAAAATATTCTGACTAGCCACAATTAAATTTAATTAATCCGAATATATAAGTTAAACAAATTAAATTATTGGAAAAAATACATGTAAATGAGTGCAATTCAACAAGGACACCGACGAAACACTAAGATCTTAAGAAAGTAGTGAAGTAAAATGATAATATAAAGTGATTTAATAATTCAATATTGCTAAAATAAAATATTTTTGTATTTGTCGACCGTGGAGGGGGTTATTAGTAAACGCTATAATATTCTGACTAGAAAAAATTAAATTTAATTATCCAGAATAAATTAGTTAAACAAATTAAATTATTGGACAATATACATGTAAATGAGTGCAATTCAACAAGGACACCGACGAAACACTAAGATCTTAAGAAAATAGTGAACTGAAATGATAATATAAAGTGATTTAATAATTCAATATGGCTAAAACACAATATTTTTGTGTTTAAAAACTGAGGAGGGGGACACTTAGTAAACCCTAAAATATTCTGACTAGCCACAATTAAATTTAATTAATCCGAATATATTAGTTAAACAAATTAAATTATTGGACAATATACATGTAAATGAGTGCAATTCAACAAGGACACCGACGAAACACTAAGATCTTAAGAAAGTAGTGAAGTAAAATGTTAATATAAAGTGATTTAGTAATTTAATATTGCTAAAATAAAATATTTTTCTGTTTGTCGACCGTGGAGGGGGTTATTAGTAAACGCTATAATATTCTGACTAGACACAATTAAATTTAATTATTCAGAATCAATTAGTTAAACAAATTAAATTATTGGACAATATACATGTAAATGAGTGCAATTCAACAAGGACACCGACGAAACACTAAGATCTCAAGAAAATAGTGAACTAAAATGATAATATAAAGTGATTTACTAATCCAATATGGCTAAAACACAATATTTTTGTGTTTAACAACTGAGGAGGGGGACATTTAGTAAACGCTAAAATATTCTGACTAGGCACAATTAAATTTAATTAATCCGAATATATAAGTTAAACAAATTAAATTATTGGACAATATACATGTAAATGAGTGCAATTCAACAAGGACACCGACGAAACACTAAGATCTTAAGAAAGTAGTGAACTAAAACGATAATATAAAGTGATTTAATAATTCAATATTGCTAAAATCAAATATTTTTGTGTTTGTCGACCGTGGAGGGGGTTATTAGTAAACGCTATAATATTCTGACTAGACACAATTAAATTTAATTATCCAGAATAAATTAGTTAAACAAATTAAATTATTGGACAATATACATGTAAATGAGTGCAATTCAACAAGGACAACGACGAAACACTAAGATCTTAAGAAAATAGTGAACTAAAATGATAATATAAAGTGATTTACTAATCCAATATGGCTAAAACACAATATTTCTGTGTTTAACAACTGAGGAGGGGGACATTTAGTAAACGCTAAAATATTCTGACTAGCCACAATTAAATTTAATTAATCCGAATATATAAGTTAAACAAATTAAATTATTGGAAAAAATACATGTAAATGAGTGCAATTCAACAAGGACACCGACGAAACACTAAGATCTTAAGAAAGTAGTGAAGTAAAATGATAATATAAAGTGATTTAATAATTCAATATTGCTAAAATAAAATATTTTGGTGTTTGTCGACCGTGGAGGGGGACATTTAGTAAACGCTAAAATATTCTGACTAGCCACAATTAAATTTAATTAATCCGAATATATAAGTTAAACAAATTAAATTATTGGACAACATACATGTAAATGAGTGCAATTCAACAAGGACACCGACGAAACACTAAGATCTTAAGAAAATAGTGAACTAAAATGATTATATAAAGTGATTTAATAATTCAATATTGCTAAAATAAAATATTTTTGTGTTTGTCGACCGTGGAGGGGGTTATTAGTGAACGCTAAAATATTCTGACTAGCCACAATTAAATTTAATTATTCAGAATAAATTAGTTAAACAAATTAAATTATTGCACAATATACATGTAAACGAGTGCAATTCAACAAGGACACCGACGAAACACTAAGATCTTAAGAAAGTAGTGAAGTAAAATGATGATATAAAGTGATTTACTAATTCAATATGGCTAGAACACAATATTTTTGTGTTTAACAACTGAGGAGGGGGACATTTAGTAAACGCTAAAATATTCTGACTAGCCACAATTAAATTTAATTATTCAGAATATATAAGTTAAACAAATTAAATTATTGGGCAATATACATGTAAATGAGTGCAATTCAACAAGGACACCGACGAAACACTAAGATCTTAAGAAAATAGTGAACTGAAATGATAATATAAAGTGATTTAATAATTCAATATTGCTAAAATAAAATATTTTTGTGTTTGTCGACCGTGGAGGGGGTTATTAGTAAACGCTAAAATATTCTGACTAGCCACAATTAAATTTAATTAATCCGAATATATAAGTTAAACAAATTAAATTAGTGGACAATATACATGTAAATGAGTGCAATTCAACAAGGACACCGACGAAACACTAAGATCTTAAGAAAATAGTGAACTAAAATGATAATATAAAGTGATTTAATAATTCAATATTGCTAAAACAAAATATTTTTGTGTTTGTCGACCGTGGAGGGGGTTATTAGTAAACGCTATAATATTCTGACTAGACACAATTAAATTTAATTATCCAGAATTAATTAGTTAAACAAATTAAATTATTGCACAATATACATGTAAATGAGTGCAATTCAGCAAGGACACCGACGAAACACTAAGATCTTAAGAAAATAGTGAACTAAAATGATAATATAAAGTGATTTACTAATTCAATATGGCTAAAATACAATATTTTTGTGTTTAACAACTGAGGAGGGGGACACTTAGTAAACCCTAAAATATTC
>JAOPTO010000036.1:0-17250 GCA_033822845.1 Tetrapedia diversipes | reverse complement strand
ACAAAACCAAATTCATCTAAAACGTTTCTTAACACAGACACATTTATCTTGTTTTGAACTATAATACTCGAATTTACAATGTTTCAATAGATAAAGATTAAATTGTTACCTGGAAGATGTAGGGGGATTTGATGGTATTAATCTCGAAGTACACGTTGCTCATATCAGCAGACGTCAAAGTCTCAACGTTAATCGTTTCAGCGGGTAAGGCTTGTTCCGAATTCTGTTGATCTTGAACACTGACACTGACTACATCCTCGCTCTCGCTTGGATCCAGTTCCTCGTCGTTTGCCACCTCTTGGATTTTCCTTTGAGCATGAGCTGCCTCACCTGTCGTGGTTGTAGTCGTGGTAGATGTAGAAACAGAGGAGGCAATAGTTTTGCTGTCGTCCATGTTCGCTGAGTTCTCAGTAGTGGCAGTTTCCGGCGTTGAACGCAGCTCCTCCTCAATGTTAATCTGCTTTCGAATAGCTATTCTCGGTTTCGGTGTTGTTTTATAAGACCAACGACCCTGCGTCCTTGGAAGCTTCAACTTCGGGACTGGAATGGGAGTGGATGGCTGCTGTTCGCTTTTACTTTTAGTGGTTTGTTTCGGGGGTAAACTTGGCTGATTGCTTGGCCGGAAGCCACTGCGACGACGAGTAACAGGTGGTTCCGTTGTCGTCGAAGGAGAATTTCGATTTCTGGTAAAATTCAATTATTTAATCGTATTAGTTTAAATACTTTAATGAAATAAACTGAACATTATGATTAAAATACAGACGTTCATGCAAATTTTTCTATTCCAAAAACGTGTTTCTCATTTTATTTATTTATTTATTTATTTGACGGAAAAACTCTTTATAAAGAAGTAATGCAGTAAAAATAAAAATAAAAGTAAAACTAAAAGGAGCACAATTACACACATACCTATACAGGAGGATACATTGTTCTACATCATAAGGATGCAAAAGGAGACTGCGAAGTACTGCAGTATTGCAAACAAACTAAAGATTTGTAGTCTCTAGCAATCTGATTGCCTCAGCCTTAAAACTATTTGAGGATAAATTGAAAAAGTTTATTATTACTTTTTATTATTACAAATTCTGTTAAATCGATTAGTAGAATCAAAATTAGAAATATAAGGGGTCGGTTTAAAAAATAGGTAATATCTTGAACTCCTGACAAAAACGTTAAAATTGTCTAACATAAGGCCGAAACTTGAGGATTACCTAAACCACGAATGGCTTTATGTAAGAAGCAGAGATCATGGATTTTATATAATTGTAAATTTTACATAAATTGTACGACGCATATGTTTTGCATACTTACGCTTAAAAACATAAGTAACTGCTATTTATGTTCTAAAATTAGTTTCGTTTATAAATATTGACAGAATATTGTTGATGAGGTAATTCATTTAACCCTTTGACCGCTACAGACGCATATCTGAGGATTTACCATTTCGATTAATTGATAGGCATTTTCCGTCAAAATGTCCTAATCGTGCCGATATAACACAACTATCGCGAAGAAAATGTGTTGTTTGTGTAAAATATAAGAGAAGGAGCGACACACGTTACGAATGTAAAAAATGCGATGTCGGGCTATGTATTGATAATTGTTTTCAGATTTTCCACACACAATTGAATCATTGACCTCCGTTATATTTATTAAATTTAGTTTTCCAGTTTATTGTTTTCTATTTTATTACACAAATTTTAGTTAATTTTAAGTTTCAACGTCAATAATAAGGAATACTAAAAAATAATACTAATAAATAATTAATTCCAAAAAATAACGCTCTTGAATTATTTAATCTTGTACGAAAGTACGATTTATGCTTTGAATAGTTCAACAGAGTTCAGTCTAGCGAAAAAGTATTCAGTCCACAGTGATCGTTAGTGCTCGCCGCGCGCAGTCCGTATGGACTGCATAGGTCAGGAGTGTTCAGCAGTCAAAGGGTTAATAAGATCGAACAGTTTTCTAGTAGATGAAATGTATGTTATACACGTCCTTACATATTTGCGTTATATGATCCATTTAAAAATATGAAAAATTCATATTAACACTTAGCCAACCGAATGGGGAGATCTATTCTTTCCTCTGTCATTGCTTCTATTTACTTTTGTTATTAGTTAGATTTGAAAGTTTGAAAGGAATAAAAAAAGGTTGGACTAATGCCTCTGGGGTAAGTGCCGTGTGTTTCATCACAGTCCTCTTTCCCGAAGGCTGCATAGCCTTCCCCACTCCGTGGCCAGATCCTACAGGACAAAGGTCCTTCCTTTTTGGCGACGCAACGTCGGGTTGCTCGCAAATGTTTAGGCTTTCCCGCGACTAATATAAACAATACCACCCTTGGCGCCTGATGGTTGCACGTCTTCGAGACGTCCGCCGTCAAGGGGTGCTTTGGGGTTGCATTCATACTTTCCAACAAGTTCTCTCGCCAGGCACACCAGATACCCAGTCATAAATCGGTCACTCGCCTAAATTACGGTCTAGGCCCTTTTTCAGCGACCACCCAAAATGCGGTGTCGCTAACATATTAGTTAGTCTTGAACTAGTATTGTTCACAGTTCATAAAATGCATTTTCTGCTCTTTCAATGTACAATTTTTAATAAATTCAACACCAGCTTAAGACTAACTAATAACAAAAGTAAAGAAAATCAGTGGCAGCGGTTTGTTGAGGAAAAAATGGGAGATCTCCCCATTGTAGGAATGTGTTAGTGGGAGTGGATGTAAGTGTTAAGTATGTGTGTTTGGTGTTTGTCATTTGTCAGAGCCTTCTCGAATGTTCGATGGCAGTTATCCTAACGCATAGCACAAATGCGCATAAGGGCCTTTACTTAGCTTAAACGTTGAAGTTGCTAAGTTGTTAAGTTGTTTAAGTTACTTCTGTTAAGTTGTTTAAATATATATATACTACTAGTATTCTAATCACTTCACTTTTATTTATTCACACCTGAGTCTCATCTTTCGCTCTACTAAAGTCGTTAAAACAGAATTTTCCTACAATATACAATAATTAATAATTACATGTAATGGTTGATTTTGTTAAAACAAGGGCTGCATAAAAACAGTTAAATATTTTATTCCTTCCATTTTTTATTTAACAAATTAGAATTCAACGGGTTTTCTACTAATCGAAAAGTTTCGAATGGACTGACTTTTACAATCAAACTGATCGCAGCGCCATGTGAACCACAAGTGGTACACGATGTGATAACTACTCTAAACAAGATAACTACTTATGGATTAATGATGTAATGAAATATTGTGATAATATATCAATCTTGAGTCAAAATATCAAATGGCCTGAATTATAAGTCAGAGAAAAATGGCTTGGCACGGAACGTGTTAACAACACGTTCAGTTAACACAGAATGCAAATTTTGTTTATCATGCTATTTCTTATAAATCAATTACTTTAATTTCTTTGACTCTTCAGTGTTAAACTTTTGTCCGCTACTATACATGGTTTCGAGTGACAGCGTAAACGACATATTTTATGTACATGAACATCCGCATTCTCTAATCGGGATACTAACTTGTAGCCTGGTCTTGGGATGGTGGTGCTTCGATTTTTAACCGGTTTCAGTTGTTGAACTTCACCACTGTTATCGTAATCGTCATTGATCTTATTGCGGAATTTCGGACGTGATAAATTCGGACTGGGATTCTTTCGTGTACTCCTTATCGTGGAACCTAATGAAAAAGAAACGGAATTTAAAATACATTATAAATATTATGTTCAATCCGTAGATAGTAAGATTTAGGATAGCGGCAAAATTGTAAGCCAAGGGTCGCAACGAGGTTCGATTGGCAAATGTTTTACTGTTAACCCTTTCGTCCCTAACGGTACACATATGTATAGTCTTCCGCTCACTTGAAGTCCCGCGGGACAGCACAGGGGCAAAGAGGGATTGGGCCGCCCATCCCCACCCGAGCTGCACGTTCTGAACCTTAACCACGCTCTCTGCCATAGTAGTAGGAATAGTTTTCAATTGCGTCCCTATCTCAATATGTATAGAAATATAAAACTCGGAAACTATAAACTACTGTGGTTTTGTTTATGCTTATATTTAATATAAAAAATGCCATTTTTCTATAAGTGGAGTAACAAAGATGATTTTGAAATATAATTAATTTACCTTAATAGAATCAAATATTTTGTATAACATAATCCGACTTAACTCTAGTCATTTTCTACAAAAGACTATTAAGCCGCGTTTTCCAAGAGAAAAATGTTCCAAAGGTATTAAAATTCGACATTGCTATCACCGCATATAATAATCCTACTGGTAATTATATAACCAATACTTTACTAGCGCATTGTAAAAAAAACTAGCAAGAATTGTCCTCTATCAGATATAACTATTGTATAATAGTAATATGTTAACATCTTCGCCAATGGGGCTCTGCCTACCGCGTGTTTCTCATTATCTCTTTCTATCGCTCTGACCTCCTTGTCAGTCAGCCCAGATGTGTCTGTAACTGTCGCGACGAATAGCGAACTGGAATTGAATGTGTGCGTGAGAATAGGTGTATCCCTTCCACCTTTCTCGCATTCCTGCCGTGGGACTTCAAGTGAGCGGAAGACTATACGAGCACAATTTGAAAATGATATGTGTGTGAAAACGTGTTATTTATAATCGCTCTAACATGATAGGCATACTTTGATTATTATTGGTTAGCCCTTTGCACTCGTATGTCTCAGCGTATGCGACATCACAAGTTTTACCGTGAAATTTTCATTTTTTTTAATTATACTCATGAAATGTTACAGCTGAGTATGCTAATAACGTATTGGAAAAGTTTTGTTTTGATTGAATAAAAACATAAATTCCGAGTTGGCGGTAATTCATGGTTACATTAAATTCGAGTGCAAAGGGTTAAAATATTTATATTCCGGGACGAAACAAGGTATTTCCCCAAATACCGCTTATTTTTTCGAGGACACACACACAACATGCACATACAAGGGTTCCAAATTTCTTAGCTCCACTAAGAAAAATGTGAAGAGTAGTTATAATCAGTGGTGTCTTATAATCCATGTAATATGGTATATAATATTGTTTTCAAAGGTATAGCAACAAATCTAAAACCCTAGTTTAGAACTTAACACGCATAATAACTGTATCTGTAATCTACAAAGCTGACTGTACAAATTCAAATCAGTTCATTACCCGCTGAGGCGTTGAACAGAACTTCCAAAGGCAACGATGACTCTTCCAGTTGATTCGTTGGCGTGGGTTCCAGTTGCGGCTTTAACTTGCCTTGCTGCGGTCCGATAGTCTTCAAGATACGTTGCACACCAGAGGGATGAATTTTACCTTCGGGAACCGGCGGTGCAGCGGGAAGGATTCTCAACGAGCTCTGGAGCACCTGGGCGTACTTGCCGTTTATGTATGTACCGATCACGCTGGTTTCATGAACAGTCGTTAGCCCGTCCTTAACGACGGTGCCACCCAGCTTGGTGACCAAACCAGTTGGGTTCTCCTTCTCCCGTCGATTTGTAGGTCTGGATTTCACGTGAGCTTTCGTAGGTCTCAAATTGATCAACTGCAAATTTAAAAGTGTGTGAGGTTATTTTCATTGATAAATATGTGAATATGTGTGAGGTTTCGTAAGAGGGTGAGAGAGAAAGAGAGAGAGCGATGTGTGTATGATGGATAGATAGAAAGAGAGGGGGGGGGGTGAAAAGTAGAAGGGAGAACAAAAGAAGGTGCATAGGAGAAGGGCGTGCGTGCGGTGTGTCGTGGGATAGTCGAGAATGTCTATGAGAGAGAGTGCACACGTTGTTAACCCTAGAACTCCTAAGGGGGGTTCTTCGAACCCACAAATTGAAAAACCTAAAATTAGAATCATTTCCTTTTCGTAAAAAATTCTCTTAAAATTATTTATTGTTGTATACACATTTAAGTTTGATATTTAGAGGTTCCCGTTGCTATGTGTAAAAAATTAGTAAGCATAAGAGAAATATAACTGACTACGCGCCGCGATGACGGTACGCCACGGCGCGGTGGCGATCACGC
Organism: Tetrapedia diversipes; assembly: GCA_033822845.1. Classification (NCBI taxonomy): domain Eukaryota; kingdom Metazoa; phylum Arthropoda; class Insecta; order Hymenoptera; family Apidae; genus Tetrapedia; species Tetrapedia diversipes. The sequence goes on along the minus strand of JAOPTO010000036.1, from coordinate 11,235 downwards.
GAAGTGGACCCTTACGCTCTCCTTTTCTCCAAAGAATAAAAATTACAGAACGAAGAATGAAACTATGTAACTAACTGGGAACTTTAACTGAAAAGACACTACGAACTAAAATACCAAAAGATACAGAACCGACAAAAAAGGGAAGATGTTATTAGTGTATAATGGAGGCTAAAAGCAGACGCATAAAATATAATAGTTTATTAAAATCAATGCAAAGTTGTTACAAATGCAAAAACCATGTTTGCAGAAAACATTCATTTAATACTATACTCTGCCATTCATGTTTATCAGGAGAATCGGAAGAATCAAGTTCAAACTAGTTGCACGTTACTATACTATTTTATAATAGTATTTAATTTTGTAAATATACATAAATCAATACAAATTGAACGCAAAGACATATGTTATCTTGTTTATAAACTATAGCATATCCTAACATTGCAAAAAATTTTCCAAAAAACAACTTTTTCCAGGATAAATATATAAAAAGTAGTGTGGGTTCGAGGAACCCTCCCCTTAGGAGTTCGCGTAACAGATCGAGACTCAGGAGTTCTAGGGTTAACACGTTAAGTGCCACGCCGGTCCCTACGGACCAGCGACAGATTTTTCGTTCTTCTATCGCAGCGCGTGTGTTGGTCCTTGCGTACTTGTAAGACTGAACATTTAAATTATGCGATATCGATTTTTGTTTGGTTAATGCTTCAAGGAAAAGAATATAATACTTAAAAATATTAATATAATTTATTAAAACAAGATATCTGTTTATACTGTGGCTCGCCTATCGGCAAGTGGTCCGGCGGGGCTCGCCTAACGGCTAACGGCTAACTGTGACTTGAACGGAACGGCACAGAAATTCGGCGTGGCGCTTAACGTGTTAAGTGATTTTACTATTAAAATATATTACACTATTGTAGGCAATTTACGGATCAATAGGGCCTTTGTATAGGAGAGAGCGGCGGAAATTAGTAACAAATGCCGATTGCCATTCCTTTCTTTAGGCGGCCCGCGGATGCAACATCAATGTGTCGCCGAGGTTTCTTTTTGGTGCCGTTTCAAACGGCGCCTGCGTTTGTAAGAATAAAGGGTCCTGATCTGTGATTCCAGATTGGGGACCGGAGTTCTCGAGAACACCCCCCACCACTACGCTCACTATCGCAGGAGACGCGTGTCATGAGCTCAGCGTTTCCGACGACTTCGGGAAATTGAGAGAGAAAACAAATGAAAGTCTTTCTCTCTCGCTCTTGAAGCGTTGAAATTCATCCTATGTTGGAAAGCAAGCCAGCGGCACGAGCCGTGCGGGATCTTGACTGCCTATTTTCATTTTTCGACATGCAAGGATGTTGTCTTGTAATGAACAAAAATTTCGACAAAATTTTTGTCGCGGAAAAACACGTTTTAAGACCCCCTGATCACGTTTTGATTATTTAAAAATGAAATTTTTTTTAGTTTCACGCATTTGTTAATACGATTACGCCTAAACGATTGAATGGATTTCAATGAAATTTTATATTCCAATTTTATATTTTCCTCTCAAGACCTGGTTAAATTTTGAATAAAATTTGTTCAAAAATAATGATGGTTACCCCTTAAAGTTACAGAACTACCTTTCATTTCCTAAATTTAAAAATCTGTTTTATATTTAAGCATAAAATGTATTTAACTACATGTAGATTATTAAACGACAAATACTTTGATACTCTGGTTTAATTAAATTTGTGAAAATGAGTATCCAGAAAGAATCATTGCTCTAATCTAACAAGTATATTTACAATTTTAAATATGAAAAGACTTACAAAAGTATTAAAATATAAAATTATTAAAATACAAAGTACATTTGGATGCCGCCTATAAGCGGCGCTCAAAGCGAAAGGGTTAATAAACAACTACTATTGCTCATAAACTCTAAAAAATGTTAAACTTCGTATAAAAATAATTGTAATGACGTATTCTTAGCAATGAATGAAATAACGTTCCGATATAATTACTATTTACAGTATCATTTATGTAGTATGATATTAATTTAGAAAATTTTATAAGCAGTATTCTTCTCTCTATTACGAGTCAGGTATAGATTTCTTCGGATCGAGTTGTTCGGCAGCAACGGTGAAATCGTCTATCATACCATCGGATGATTGGACTTTAACTTTCACGTAATTCATGCTCGATTGCTTCATAGTAATAACAATCGTAAGTACGAATGGAAATAACGCGATCGTAGAAAACAATTTCATTTTAATTAAAAAAGCTATCTATTTTGTTATTACAATAAATGCCTATATTTTGCATAATTATTGAAGTCTGAAAATAACTTTTTTACATTTTATTCAAAATACCCGGAATATTGTAATGTTATCCTAAAAACTATAATTTACTTAATTTATGATATTATAAAAGCTATAATTTGTGTTAAAACGCTTAATGGAATAGTGACTTTTTTTAATAAAACTTTACTTATCGTGGCAAATACTGGTAGTACCTATTAATTTGTAACAGCAAGAACTAGATTTTCTGGTTCAGCCGCGTTATCTTACAGCTGCATATATTAGCAGAACAATCTGTGTCAATGTTAATGATGTGTAACGGAAGGAGTAAGTGCAAAATTAAACCATGGATCAATGATTTGGAACGGAAGACATTCCAATAACTTGTTACGCTTACACAGCAGTATCTTACCATATCTTACTATTAACCAGTATCTTTTAACTGAACAGCAAATAAGTAACGACAAGCATTCATTAATTCAACCTTTTTGTTATGGTGGCACTGCCCGCAAATGTGCTACCACGACACGGTGCAGTCCAGATATAAATAGCTCTGAATAACTAGTGGCCTAATATAAATTATTAATTCATTATATAAGTCAAGTTGCAATACACAGGACGTGTAACAAACAAAAGATTAATATATTTAAAAAATCCAATTATAATATGATTTAATAACAATCCTAGGCTACCATGGAAATAACGAATATACTTTACTCTACTAAAGTTTGTTGGATGCTCGGTAGTATACAGTGAGAAAATCAGAATTCGGGTGACTATGGTCACCAGTAGCACCAGATGAGAGCCAGAATTCGGGTAATTATATTTACCAATAGTACCCATTCGGATGTCTATACAGAGTGTTCGGACGAAGCTGGGAGAAAATTGAAGAGGTAACTCTATACAACATTCTAAGACGAAAATCAAGAGTAACAATATTGCGTTTGACGCTTTTTTTATTAGTTATAAGCAACTAAAAGAATGGGACATTTTACGCCTGAGAGCAGGCAAATGGGGCAACACGGTAGGTAACGGAAGAGGTAACTCTATACAACATTCTAAGACGAAAATCAAGAGTAACAATATTGCGTTTGACGCTTTTTTTATTAGTTATAAGCAACTAAAAGAATGGGACATTTTACGCCTGAGAGCAGGCAAATGGGGCAACACGGTAGGTAACGTCGCTGGCTGCACAGTATGTCCAATCGTAACTACGCGCATTTCTGTATTTGTTCAGAGTTAAGCTATATTTCGCACGTAGTTTACAACTAAGCATCACTGCGTAGTCATTGACATTACCTACCGTGTTGCCCCATTTGCCTGCTCTTAGGCGTAAAATAGCCTGCATTTTTAGTTGCTTATAACTAATAAATAAAGCGTCAAACGCAATTTTTTTACTCTTGATTTTCATCTTAGAATGTTGCATGGAGTTACCCCTTCAATTTTCTCTCTGCGTCCAAACACCCTATATAATGAATAAAATTACAAATTTTATGTAGAATATTACATTAAAACTAACAAATGTGATCAAAGCTTTTTAGAACATTTGATGTGTTTCAATCCTAATTCATCACAATTTTCTTACCTTATACGTCTCATCAACTACTTCTGCAGGTTGCTTCGATAGGTAATCGTACTCAGGTTCGGCAAGGTTGTTTTTAACGATAGGTGTCTCGTCCTTATTTTTTACTTGTACTTGCGAGGACACTACAGGACTTTGCGTCATTACCGGTGTTTGAGTGATCGTTTCCTGTTGAATAAATCACATACAGTTACTGTTATATGTGTATTATTTGTATTTTTTTTATTACACGTGTGTCTATACATATGTATAAAAACACATGTTCTAATTGACTGATTGAGTGATTCATCATTGCAGAGCCTAAACTACTGAAGTTAGAAACATGAAATTTGGACAATGGGTTCTTTTTATGACGTAGCCACCCATTAAGGAAGGATTTTTCGGTATTCCTCTCCTAAGGGGGTTAAATAGGGGTTGAAAGGTTTAAAAAACCGTCGATTTTGAAGCAAACACTACGAAAACTGGTATTTAGCTTTTAGGTTAGAAATAAAGAAATACGTGTTTCAACGTTTTTGGAAAATCAACCCCCAAGGGGATAAAACAAGGGATAAAAGTTTGTTTGGACAGGCAACAGCTAATAGTGTATATACATATACATTATTATTTATGCATTAAACAATTGTTTTTAATACCGGAGCGTTGCTGTCTATATCCATCAATTTGTTTTCCGGCTAATGTTCCCGTATCTCGTAATCTCTGGGAAATTCGTACAAAGGTTTTTGAGTTGGGTATTCTTCTGTTCGGATATTTTTCCTGGTACAGTCGTCGTGCCTGTGTAGCATTACCATCTGCCTTTCCATACATCAAATGCATATCCGCTAACTCAGGATAAGAATAATGCATTTTATAGTAACTATTTAACACTACACTACACACACACACACAGACTGATTCAATTATTATCGTTATGCGCGTCGCAACAATGTACCGTACCAACGTATAGAATTTATACGAAAAATGTGAACGAAGAATGTTACGAAGAATGCACAAAAAATATGAACGTATTGGTTGCTACGAATAATGATACGAAAGATGCGCGGTGCCGAAGTAACTCAGTTTTATATGGCGGAGTTCGACTGAGCACTCCTCCATACCTCAAGACGATACGCCAATTGGTTAAAGTTAAGAAGTCAAGAATCCAATCAGCGTATGCCCTGAGTGCCACCGACCCCCGTTCTTGTGCCCTTAGCATGCGTTTCAAGAACGAGGGTGGGGTGAGCCACTAGGAGCGGGAAGGTTTACCGAATTTTGACAAGGAAGGAGAAATTTCCTCCGGGCCCCGCGTACCTCCCGCATGTGGGTATATACCGGCTGGGCACCGGAATTACGATGACATGAAAATTAAGATTATTGTCCCTCTACGGACGTTAAGAGGGTTCAAGAAAAAGACAAAAAGATTAAAACTTCTTAATCCTCAAAAATAGTAGTACTGGCACGTTCATGTCATAAATGCCAATTGTAAACTTCCCGCTGTTGTTCCGTAGGACGGAACAGATACAATAAACACACATAAATACTAAGCTGCACACAAAATGCAATCAATACGTACAACCACTTAAAAGCTACAATTAATTAATCTATATCCTTAGAAAAATAATTAGCAAGGTTCGAAATTATGTAAGATGTATCGAAACCACGTGTTACAAATGAATCCATTGCAATCGCGTTGAGACAAAGCACAATCGTCCCCACTATTTTGCGCATGGCAGAAAAATGACGTCACACAACTTATATCGGTACTGCGTGTAACGAATCATTCGAGATGTTCGGATCTGTACAATAAATAGAGTCTTTCGAAGAGAATTGTCACGTGAAAAGTGTTTATTATTTATTAAGTTTTTAAGTCGAGTGATAGAGGTGTGAAAGAAGAATACGTGAAATTATGATATAAGAATTATGTAGTTTTTAGCACATGTGACTGAATACATTGAATCTGAAACATTTATAACCTGTGTAGTATGCCATTCCCGTAAACAGCTGATAGGGTAATAAACTTCTTTCTGAAAAATTCAGATGCATGCGAAATCTTGTCAATCGTGATGTAGTTGAATTTTTTCGTAAAGAATTGTGATATGTGTGATTTTTTTTGTAAATAATCTTATTTTGTGTGAGATTTTTCGAAGAGAATCATAATTTGCGTGAATGTTTTCATATAGAATCGCGGAGTATACGAAGTTTTTCGTAGACGTGCGTGAATTTGTTGTCGATATTAGTCTTGTATGTATTTGTTGAAGATTCATATGCGAACTTTTCCGGTGTTATTTACACTGAATGTGGAAGCTTTCAACTGATATTTACAGCGTCTGCATGAATGGATTATGTGTTAGTGCGAGTTTGTGCCTTGGAGAAACATTAATCCTCTCTGCTCGAAAATCTTACAGGGATTGTTTTGATATGTCCTTGTGGATTCTTGTCGAGTAGCTAGGTTTAATGATACGATTCTACGATTGTGCTTTAAAATGTGTCACGGGATCATGTGTGAGTGTTGAGTGTGAACGTGCATTTCTGTAGCTTTTCAGAGGTAAGCCGTATGCCGTATGTTGGATATCAGTTATTGAATTAAGACAGCCAGTCCCATCTGTAAATAGTTATACTTCCGAACCGCTACTCATCCTTTTGAATCATCCGTCCTAAACCCTGAATCCTTACTCATCTATCCTAGTCATCCATCCCATATCTATTCGTCAACTTCTGGAACCTCTCTCTATCCCTGTTGTACTTTTCCTACCCCACTACCCTTAAATCTTAAGCCATATATAAGGAACATAGGAAACATAACAAGAGCCTTTTGTTACCAGCGACGACACAGTAGCCTTCGACTTATACTTCGTGACGTGCTAGATTTTGTAAAATAAAGTTTGGCAAAATTAAACCATTTTAAAAACCACCAAACCTCGAAATCTAACACGTACGTAATTACGACTGAGCATCACTGTGCAGCCAGTGACGTTATCTATCGTGTTTCCTCGTTTGCCTGCTCTCAGACATAAAATACCCCGTTTTTTTAACCATTTATAACTCATAAACAAAGCGACAAACGCAATATTGTTACCCTTGATTTTCGTCTTAGAATATTGCATAGATGACCCCTTCAATTTTCACCCAACTTCATCTGAACACCCTGTATACAAAAACCACGCGCACTGTGCACATTTTCGGAGTGTGCTTCCGTTCACTGATGACACTTCTGCGGACTGAACTGCGGCAGCGAAAGGGTTAACCCCCATATAACATGGTACTTTTAAAACACCATTTCGCTGGAATACGGTTACAAAATCGCGGAAATCCTTGCTGAAACACGGTGTTCATACAACGCAATTTTGCCCTAACACGGTCCAATAAGCGAACAGTTCCCAATGTTTGTCTATAAAAAGTAGCAGCGAAGAAACGAATTATAAAAGTATTTCTTTCAACAGTGACATAACACACATAATGAATTTGGTGTACGTAATAGTTCTATTAATTTCTGGAATATACTTTCAGTTTTTGTTCTTGCCGAAAGTGATTAAACTCATTGTCTTTAGCATTCAGAACCAGGACTTTTGTTATAAAAACAACTTTTTAACATTACTTTTAGAAGCAAAATAATTCGTGTTCATAATTTTTCCATGAACATATTTTTAATTCAACGATACAATTGATACTTTTACATTACACAACAAAATAATAACTATAATTATAACATAATGTTGACCAATAACTTTTTTTAATAATCAGAGTCTGTATGAAATTTCTCAAAATATGCATAAAATTTGGCTTTCGGCTCCATTTTTGTGATAGATGCCATCTATGACCATAATCACCCGTAGTAGCAAAAGGTTCACGTTCGTCGCCCAATGTGATTTGGCTGAGCTTCTCGCCAGGGCAAAATTCGACTGCCGAAGCGCCAGAAACGTAAATAGAGCAATAAATAGGAAATGGCAGCAATGAATTTTAAATATTACAATTGTTTTCCTATTTTTTAAAATAGAGAAATTAAAGAAAAAGAATGCAGCATTAGTTCGAAATATGCATACATTATGTAACTTTATGGCACTAAGTAACTTCATTTACAACGAAATATGTAAATGTGTTAATCGCACTATTAAATGTTTTAATTATCGTTTTCGGCACTTTTGTATAAAAAACTGAGGTAGAAATATAAGAATAGCAAAAATTTCAACTTTTTATATATATTAGATTTTTATTTTTATTTTATGTATTTTATATTTATATATACTTCAGTGTTTATTCCATGAAACTCATTTTAAAATTTCAATTTAAAATCCTATTTAACTTGAAGAAATTACAACATTTATACGTTAATTTTTATAAATATTAAAAATTTTTTTCTTTTACAAAATTTATGTGAAGTGAACATTTTTAATTAAACAATTAAAATACTTTAAATTAAATTCTTTAAATTCTAAAACCATAAAATTTTATTCAATTTCTGGGATCCCCCGTCGAATATACCCGTCTCCCAAACAAGGGTGACTTGGTGACGAACGTGTTAAATCCTATATAACACGATTTCATAGTGTGGTGATTTGTTGGTTCATGGAATATGTGGTATGAGAATGAGGAATGGTTGTATGGATGGATGAGTGTCGCGAGTGCATGTGAAAGACAATGTACAGTGGCTAATGAAAGTATTTGAACGGAAATATGATTGTGACTTTTGCGTTCTATACTCGGAATAAACACAGATCACATAGAAATATGTTTTGCTATATATTAATATACTGTATATAGAGTCCAAAGTGTAACAAATTTTTGCTTTTGTACAAACCGTTGTTTCAATATTTTTAAAAATACTAAAAAGGAATGAATTTTGAGGTAACAAAAGTATTCGAACACGTAAAACTTTCAAAGAGTAAAATATTATATCTTTTAATAAATTTAATAGATAGTTGGATAATGTGTTTGTTCAATAACATGTTTTAAGTAATTTGACATTTTAAATGTTATTGTTTATTTATGATCTACGCTTTCCTTTATTTTCCTATTGAACGTATTCGGACCAGACGTTTTATTGCTAACCGTACCCAGTGGCCGAGTATTATTTGCATGAAATATTTTTAAATTAGTAATGATTTATTAATAATTAAAAATCATTGTCACGTGAAATATTCATTTTCAATAACAAGTTTAAAAATGAATAATTTTTTAATATTTTTCAATAAGTAAAAATTTGTATAAACTAAAAATTTTTCAAAGTAAGATATTTAGAAAAACATGTAACATTTTTCTTTTGAAAGTCTTCATCGTCCTCACAAATATTCATATTTTCGTTATCACTTAATGTATCCGATAAACTGTTTGCAAATATTTCTGTAATATTATTAATCGTTCTGTCGCTATACATATTTCAGGGTTTCAAATAATTAATTCGCAATACAAATTATCAGAAACTGCCCTTGACTATCACATAGCAACTATGCAAACAAAAATCTCGTCAACGGCCTCTAACGACGCAATATGAAAGACGAGATATCTCATCGATGGCTCTTTACAACGAAATAGGAAAGACGAGATATCTCGTCGATGGCTCTTTACGACGAAATATGAAAGACGAGATATCTCGTCGATGGCTCTTTACGATGAAATAGGAAAAACGAGATATCTCGTCGATGGCTCTTTACGACGAAATATGAAAGACGAGATATCTCGTCGATGGCTCTTTACGACGAAATAGGAAAGACGAGATATCTCGTCAATGGCTCTTCACGACGAAATAGGAAAGACGAGATATCTCGTCAATGGCTCTTCACGACGAAATAGGAAAGACGAGATATCTCGTCATCCGTCCGCAATGTATTAAGGTTCATGTAGTGGAAAGAACGTGGCGATGTATGATTTGTGTGTGTTGTGTTTAAAAAATAAGAGAATGTTACAAAAAAATTGAAGCGATCGTCTTTGTGTTTCGTCGATTGATGTTCCCTGTATGTTTGAATAAACTGTGTTAATTTCGTTTTTTCATACACAATACGAGGATTGAATGTAATTTATTTCACCTCGGTTTTTGGTGGTCGCAAATTGTTATCCTCCGAAGAATGGATAACATTCTGGCCGATCACGGAGTTCACAACAACCTTGGTGCCTTTTGTTTGCTTTTTCATCACCTCTTCGGTATTGCTCTTAAATGTTTTGCTTGGCTGAATATCAGGATCCGCTTTTTCTTTCTTTTCGCTCGGTTTCGTCTCGATAATGGAAATGCTGCTTTCTTTCTCGTTCTCAGAGTCTGAAAAGTACAATAAAATCATTCAGAATGATTGAATTCGTTAATATTATATTTGTTAAATTTTATTGTAAGTTTTATTTTTAACTGAAACCTCATTTTATATATAACTTGTGTTATGCTCTATTAGCCGGACACGTTCGTCTATTATTGTGTATACTTTCAGACTAAAAGGATATACAGTAGCTCTAAAAAGTATTCATACACTGTATTATAAGGAAATTCATCTACTTTTGAAATTCTGATTTCAATGAAACTTTATGTGTGTACAGAACATGGTGTGTCCTGCGTGGAGCAATTTTTTTGATGGCAAAATATCTTTTAAGGGGGCTGATAACGAATCTCAAAGTTTCAGCGATTTTTCACGCTTTGAGTACAAGCTCTTTTGTGGTCTTTTTTTATGACAGGGCGATAGAGTATTAAAAATCAAACACTTTCTACTTGAAAGGTTTTGCTTCATCAAGTACCATTACAAAGTTATCTTTAAATAATGAGAAAAAACTCAGAAACTTTAACGCTGGTTTCACCTTTTTAAAACGGCATTTAGATGAAAAGAAGAGATTAATTCATACGTATACTATTATGATCTACATACCTACAAAATTTTATGAAATACTTCTATCAGACTCAGAATTTCGGGTCTAACGAATTTATTTGTGACGTCGTAGTGTACAAATACTTTTGGAGTCCACTGTGTATATACGTCTTTAGCACTCAAAGGTTAAGACATTAATCTGCATCACCGACCATCATTGCCGACACCGCGCGTTAAAGGGCCATTTACTTGTGACGGCCCGAAATCAAGACGATATTTGGGAATTTTTGGTGGGTAAACTAAACAACATATCATTTTGCGGCTTGGGACATTTGTTTATTATAACCTTAAGTTTATTTAAAAATTTTTGCGAGCCAGGAGAGCATATGTGTGTAAAATTGCAGAACGTTTTTTATGACGTCGTGAAACAAACAGCCTTCTATGGCTGCCATGATTCCAGCTGTTGTAGTGATTTGAAAACAGAAAATAAACAAGATTCTTAATCTGTATGAGTGTGGCTATCGTCGGTACCAGAATGGTTTGAAAATACTGTACAGAAAAAAAATGGCGCTGGTCTAAAGAAAAATTTTTAAATTTTGGTAAAAAAATCGGAATGTTTTATATTCCCAAAATTCGA
>JAOPTO010000035.1:0-12443 GCA_033822845.1 Tetrapedia diversipes | reverse complement strand
AAATTGTGTTTTTAGCCCAGTTTAATTAATAAATCACTGGATATTAACATTTTGGTTCATTATTTTCTTAAAATCTTAGTGTTTCGTCTATTTCCCTATTGTGTTTTACACCTGCTTATAGATTTGTCAGTCATTCATTAATTTGTTTAAATTATGTATTGAGAGTAATTTAATTTAATTTTGGCTAATAAGAATATTTTAGCATTCGCTACCTATCCCCTCCCCAGTGGGTGAATACAAAAATATTTTGTTTTTAGCCCAGTTTAATTAATAAATCACTTGATATTAACATTTTACTTGATTATGTTCTTAAAATCTTAGTGTTTCGACTATTTCACTATTGATTTACACCTGCTTACTCGTTTGTCAGTCATTCATTAATTTGTTTAAATAATGTATTGGGATAATTAAATTTAATTTTGGCTAATAAGAATATTTTATCATTCGCTAACTATCCCCTCCCCAGTCGGTGATTACAAAAATATTGTGTTTTTAGCCCAGTTTAATTAATAAATCACTTGATATTAACATTTTACTTCATTATTTTCTTCAAATCTTAGTGTTTCGTCTATTTCCCTATTGATTTACACCTGCTTACTGGTTTGTCAGTCATTCATTAATTTGTTTAAATAACGTATTGAGAGTAATTAATTAAATTTTGGCTAATAAGAATATTTTAGTATTCGCTACCTATCCCCTCCCTAGTCGGTGAATACAAAAATATTGTGTTTTTAGCCCAATTTAATTAATAAATCACTTGATATTAACATTTTACTTCATTATTTTCATAAAATCTTAGTGTTTCGTCTATTTCCCTATTGATTTACACCTGCTTACTGGTTTGTCAGTCATTCATTAATTTGTTTAAATAATGTATTGGGATAATTAAATTTAATTTTGGCTAATAAGAATATTTTAGCATTCGCTACCTATCCCCTCCCCAGTCGGTGATTACAAAAATATTGTGTTTTTAACCCAGTTTAATTAATAAATCACTTGATATTAACATTTTACTTCATTACTTTCTTAAAATCTTAGAATTTCGTCTATTTCCCTATTGATTTACACCTGCTTACTGGTTTGTCAGTCATTCATTAATTTGTTTAAATAATGTATTGAGAGTAATTAATTTAATTTTGGCTAATAAGAATATTTTAGCATTCTCTACCTATCCCCTCCCCTGTCGGTGAATACAAAAATATTGTGTTTTTAGCCCAATTTAATTAATAAATCACTTGATATTAACATTTTACTTCATTATTTTCTTAAAATCTTAGTGTTTCGTCTATTTTCCTATTGATTTACACCTGCTTATAGGTCTGTCAGGCAGTCATTAATTTGTTTAAATAATGTATTGGGATAATTAAATTAAATTTTGGCTAATAAGAATATTTTATCATTCGCTAACTATCCCCTCCCCAGTCGGTGAATACAAAAATATTGTGTTTTTAGCCCAGTTTAATTAATAAATCACTTGATATTACCATTTTACTTCATTATTATCTTAAAATCTTAGTGTTTCGTCTATTTCCCTATTGATTTACACCTGCTTACTGGTTTGTCAGTCAGTCATTAATTTGTTTAAATAACGTATTGAGAGTAATTAATTTAATTTAGGCTAATAAGAATATTTTAGCATTCGCTACCTATCCCCTCCCCAGTCGGTGAATACAAAAATATTGTGTTTTTAACCCAGTTTAATTAATAAATCACTTGATATTAACATTTTACTTCATTATTTTCTTAAAATCTTAGTGTTTCGTCTATTTCCCTATTGATTTACACCTGCTTACTGGTTTGTCAGGCAGTCATTAATTTGTTTAAATAATGTATTGAGAGTAATTAATTTAATTTTGGCTAATAAGAATATTTTAGCATTCGCTACCTATCCCCTCCCTAGTCGGTGAATACAAAAATATTGTGTTCTTAGCCCAATTTAATTAATAAATCACTTGATATTAACATTTTACTTCATTATTTTCTTAAAATCTTAGTGTTTCGTCTATTTCCCTATTGATTTACACCTGCCTACTGGTTTGTCAGTCATTCATTAATTTGTTTAAATAATGTATTGGGAATAATTACATTTTATTTTGGCTAATAAGAATATTTTAGCATTCGCTACCTATCCCCTCCCAGTCGGTGAATACAAAAATATTGTGTTTTTATCCCAGTTTAATTAATAAGTCACCCGATATTAACATTTTGGTTCATTATTTTTTTACAATCTTAGTGTTTCGTATATTTCCCTATTGATTTACAGCTGCTTAGTGGTTTGTCAGTCATTCATTAATTTGTTTAAATAATGTATTGGGAATAATTACAATTTATTTTGGCTAATAAGAATATTCTAGCATTCGCCACCTATCCCCTCCCCAGTCGGTGAATACAAAAATATTGTGTTTTTAACCCAGTTTGATTAATAAATCACTTGATATTCACATTTTACTTCGTTATTTTCTTAAAATCTTAGTGTTTCGTCCATTTCGCTATTGATTTACACCTGCTTACTGGTTTGTCAGTCATTCATTAATTTGTTTAAATAATGTATTGGGAATAATTACAATTTATTTTGGCTAATAACAATATTTTAGCATTCGCTACCTATCCCCTCCCCAGTCGGTGAATACAAAAATATTGTGTTTTTAACCCAGTTTAATTAATAAATCACTTGATATTCACATTTTACTTCATTATTTTCTTAAAACCTTAGTGTTTCGGCTATTTCCCTATTGAATTACACCTGCTTACTGGTTTGTCAGTCATTCATTAATTTGTTTAAATAATGTATTGGGAATAATTACAATTTATTTTGGCTAATAACAATATTTTAGCATTCGCTACCTATCCCCTCCCCAGTCGGTGAATACAAAAATATTGTGTTTTTAGCCCAGTTTAATTAATAAATCACTTGATATTAACATTTTACTTCATTATTTTCTTAAAATCTTAGTGTTTCGTCTATTTCCCTATTGATTTACACCTGCTTACTGGTTTGTCAGTCATTCATTAATTTGTTTAAATAATGTATTGGGAATAATTACAATTTATTTTGGCTAATAAGAATATTTTAGCATTCGCTACCTATCCCCTCCCCAGTCGGTGAATACAAAAATATTGTGTTTTTAGCCCAGTTTAATTAATAAATCACTTGATATTCACATTTTACTTCATTATTTTCTTAAAATCTTAGTGTTTCGTCTACTTCCCTATTGATTTACACCTGCTTACTGGTTTGTCAGTCATTCATTAATTTGTTTAAATAATGCATTGGGAATAATTACAATTTATTTTGGTTAATAAGAATATTCTAGCATTCGCCACCTATCCCCTCCCCAGTCGGTGAATACAAAAATATTGTGTTTTTAACCCAGTTTAATTAATAAATCACTTGATATTAACATTTTACTTCATTATTTTCTTAAAATCTTAGTGTTTCGTCTATTTCCCTATTGATTTACACCTGCTTACTGGTTTGTCAGTCATTCATTAATTTGCCTAAATAACGTATTGAGAGTAATTAATTTAATTTTGGCTAATAAGAATATTTTAGCATTCGCTACCTATCCCCTCCCCAGTCGGTGAATACAAAAATATTGTGTTTTTAGCCCAGTGTAATTAATAAATCACTTGATATTCACATTTTACTTCATTATTTTCTTAAAATCGTAGTGTTTCGTCTATTTCCCTATTGATTTACACCTGCTTACTGGTTTGTCAGTCATTCATTAATTTGTTTAAATAATGTATTGGGAGTAATTAAATTTAATTTTTGCTAATAAGAGTATTTTAGCATTCGCTACTTCTCCCCTCCCCAGTCGGTGAATACAAAAATACTGTGTTTTTAGCCCAGTTTAATTAATAAATCACTTGATATTAACATTTTACTTCATTATTTTCTTAAAATCTTAGTGTTTCGTCTATTTCCCTATTGATTTACACCAGCTCACTGGTTTGTCAGTCATTCATTAATTTGTCTAAATAATGTATTGCGAATAATTACATTTTATTTTGGCTAATAGGAATATTTTAGCATTCGCTACCTATCCCCTCCCCAATAGGTGAATACAAAAATATTGTGTTTTTAGCCCAGTTTAATTAATAAATCACTTGATATTAACATTTTACTTCATTATTTTCTTAAAATCTTAGTGTTTCGTCTATTTCCCTATTGATTTACACCTGCTCACTGGTTTGTCAGTCATTCATTAATTTGTTTAAATAATGTATTGGGATAATTAAATTTAATTTTGGCTAATAAGAATATTTTAGCATTCGCTACCTATCCCCTCCCCAGTCGGTGAATACAAAAATATTGTGTTTTTAGCCCAGCTTAATTAATAAATCACTGGATATTAACCTTTTGGTTCATTATTTTCTTAAAATCTTAGTGTTTCGTCTATTTCACTATTGATTTACACCTGCTTACTGGTTTGTCAGTCATTCATTAATTTGTTTAAATAACGTATTGAGAGTAATTAATTTAATTTTGGCTAATGAGAATATTTTAGCATTCGCTACCTATCCCCTCCCCAGTCGGTGAATACAAAAATATTGTGTTTTTAGCCCAGTTTAATTAATAAATCACTTGATATTAACATTTAGGTTCATTATTTTTTTACAATCTTAGTGTTTCGTCTATTTCACTATTGATTTACACCTGCCTACTGTTCTGTTAGGCAATAATTAATTTTTTTAAACAATGTATAGAGAGTAATTACATTTTATTTTGGCTAATAAGAATATTTTAGCATTCGCTACCTATCCCCTCCCCAGTCGGTGAATACAAAAATATTGTGTATTTAGCCCAGTTTAATTGATAAATCACTTGACATTAACATTTAGGTTCATTATTTTTTTACAATCTTAGTGTTTCGTCTATTTCACTATTGATTTACACCTGCTCACTGGTTTGTCAGTCATTCATTAATTTCTTTAAATAAGGTGTTGGGATAATTAAATTTAATTTTGGCTAATAAGAATATTTTAGCATTCGCTACCTATCCCCTCTCCAGTGGGTGAATACAAAAATATTGTGTTTTTAGCCGAGTTTAATTAATAAATCACTTGATGTTAACATTTTACTTCATTATTCTTTTACAATCTTAGTGTTTCGTCTATTTCACTATTGATTTTCACCTGCCTACTGTTCTGTTAGGCAATAATTAATTTGTTTAAACAATGTATAGAGAGTAATTACATTTTACTTTGGCTAATAAGAATATTTTAGCATCCGCTACCTATCCCCTCCCCAGTCGGTGAATACAGAAATATTGTGTATTTAGCCCAGTTTAATTGATAAATCACTTGATATTAACATTTAGGTTCATTATTTTTTTACAATCTCAGTTTTTCGTCTATTTTACTATTGATTTACACCTGCTTACAGGTCAGTAAGTCAATCATTAGTTTGTTTAATATAACGTATTGAGAATAATTTAATTTAATTTTGGCTAATAAGAATATTTTAGCATTCGCTACCTATCCCCTCCCCAGTCGGTGAATACAAAAATATTGTGTTTTTAGCCCAGTTTAATTAATAAATCACTCGATATTCACATTTTGGTTCATTATTTTTTTACAATCTTAGTGTTTCGACTATTTCCCTATTGATTTACACCTGCTTACTGGTTTGTCAGCCATTCATTAATTTGTTTAAATTATGTATTTAGAGTAATTACATTTTATTTTGGCTGATAAGAATATTTTAGCATTTGCTACCTATCCCCTCTGCAGTCGGTGAATACAAAAATATTGTGTTTTTAACACAGTTTAATTAATAAATCACTTGATATTAACATTTTGGTTCATTATTTTTTTACAATCTTAGTGTTTCGTCTATTTCACTATTGATTTACACCTGCCTACTGTGCTGTTAGGCAATAATTAATTTGTTTAAACAATGTATAGAGAGTAATTACATTTTATTTTGGCTAATAAGAATATTTTAGCATTCGCTACCTATCCCCTCCCCAGTCGGTGAATACAGAAATATTGTGTTTTTAGCCCAGTTTAATTAATAAATCACTTGATATTAACATTTAGGTTCATTATTTTTATACAATCTTAGTGTTTCGTCTATTTCACTATTGATTTACACCTGCTCACTGGTTTGTCAGTCATTCATTAATTTGTTTAAATAATGTATTGAGAATAATTACATTTTATTTTGGCTAATAAGAATATTTTAGCATTCGCTACCTATCCCCTCTCCAGTCGGTGAATACAAAAATATTGTGTTTTTAGCCCAGTTTAATTAATTAATCAGTTGATATTAACATTTTACATCATTATGTTCTTAAAATCTTAGTGTTTCGTCTATTTCACTAATGATTTACACGTGCTCACTGGATTGTCAGTCATTCATTAATTTGTTTAAATAATGTGTTGGGAATAATTACATTTTATTTTGGCTAATAAGAATATTTTAGCATTCGATACCTATCCCCTCCCCAGTCGGTGAATACAAAAATATTGTGTTTTTATCCCAGTTTACTTAATAAATCACTTGATATTAACATTTTGGTTCATTATGTTCTTAAAATCTTAGTGTTTCGTCTATTTCCCTATTGATTTACACCTGCTCACTGGTTTGTCAGTCATTCATTAATTTGTTTAAATAATGTATTGGGAATAATTACATTTTATTTTGGCTAATAAGAATATTTTAGCTTTCGCTACCTATCCCCTCCCCAGTCGGTGAATACAAAAATATTGTGCTTTTAGCCCAGTTTAATTAATAAATCACTTGATATTAACATTTTGGTTCATTATTTTTTTACAATCTTAGTGTTTCGTCTATTTCACTATTGATTTACTCCTGCTCACTGGTTTGTCAGTCATTCATTAATTTGTTTAAATAATGTATTGGGAATAATTACATTTTAATTTGGCTAATAAGAATCTTTTAGCATTCGCTACCTATCCCCTCTACAGTTGGTGAATACAAAAATATTGTGTTTTTAGCCCAGTTTAATTAATAAATCACTTGATATTAACATTTTGGTTCTTTATTTTTTTACAATCTTAGTGTTTCGTCTATTTCACTATTGATTTTCACCTGCCTACTGTTCTGTTAGGCTATAATTAATTTGTTTAAACAATGTATAGAGAATAATTACATTTTATTTTGGCTAATAAGAATATTTTAGCATTCGCTACCTATCCCCTCCCCAGTCGGTGAATACAGAAATATTGTGTTTTTAGCCCAGTTTAATTAATAAATCACTTGATATTAACATTTAGGTTCATTATTTCTTTACAATCTTAGTGTTTCGTCTATTTCACTATTAATTTACACCTGCTTACTCGGTTGTCAGTCATTCATTAATTTGTTTAAATAATGTATTGGGATAATTAAATTTAATTTTGGCTAATAAGAATATTTTAGCATTCGCTACCTATCCCCTCCCCAGTCGGTGAATACCAAAATATTGTGTTTTTAGCCCAGTTTAATTAATAAATCACTTGATATTAACATTTTGGTTTATTATTTTTTTACAATCTTAGTGTTTCGTCTATTTCACTATTGATTTACACCTGCTCACTGGTTTGTCAGTCATTCATTAATTTGTTTAAATAATGTATTGGGAATAATTACATTTTAATTTGGCTAATAAGAATCTTTTAGCATTCGCTACCTATCCCCTCTCGAGTTGGTGAATACAAAAATATTGTGTTTTTAGCCCAGTTTAATTAATAAATCACTTGATATTAACATTTTGGTTCTTTATTTTTTTACAATCTTAGTGTTTCGTCTATTTCACTATTGATTTACACCTGCCTACTGTTTTGTTAGGCAATAATTAATTTGTTTAAACAATGTATAGAGAGTAATTACATTTTATTTTGGCTAATAAGAATATTTTTGCATTCGCTACCTATCCCCTCTCCAGTCGGTGAATACAAAAATATTGTGTTTTTAGCCCAGTTTAATTAATAAATCACTTGATATTAACATTTTGGTTCATTATTTTTTTACAATCTTAGTGTTTCGTCTATTTCACTATTGATTTACACCTGCCTACTGTGCTGTTAGGCAATAATTAATTTGTTTAAACAATGTATAGAGAGTAATTACATTTTATTTTGGCTAATAAGAATATTTTAGCATTCGCTACCTATCCCCTCCCCAATGGGTGAATACAAAAATATTGTGCTTTTAGCCCAGTTTAATTAATAAATCACTTGATATTAACATTTTGGTTCATTATTTTTTTACAATCTTAGTGTTTCGTCTATTTCACTATTGATTTACACCTGCCTACTGTGCTGTTAGGCAATAATTAATTTGTTTAAACAATGTATAGAGAGTAATTACATTTTATTTTGGCTAATAAGAATATTTTAGCATTCGCTACCTATCCCCTCCCCAATGGGTGAATACAAAAATATTGTGTTTTTAGCCCAGTTTAATTAATAAATCACTTGGTATTAACATTTTGGTTCATTATTTTTTTACAATCTTAGTGTTTCGTCTATTTCACTATTGATTTACACCTGCTCACTGGTTTGTCAGTCATTCATTAATTTGTTTAAATAATGTGTTGGGAATAATTACATTTTATTTTGGCTAATAAGAATATTTTAGCATTCGATACCTATCCCCTCCCCGGTCGGTGAATCCAAAATTATTGTGGTTCTAGCCCAGTTTAATTAATAAATCACTTGATATTAACATTTTGGTTCATTATTTTTTTACAATCTTAGTGTTTCGTCTATTTCACTATTGATTTACACCTGCCTACTGTTCTGTTAGGCAATAATTAATTTGTTTAAACAATGTATAGAGAGTAATTACATTTTACTTTGGCTAATAAGAATATTTTAGCATCCGCTACCTATCCCCTCCCCAGTCGGTGAATACAGAAATATTGTGTATTTAGCCCAGTTTAATTGATAAATCACTTGATATTAACATTTAGGTTCATTATTTTTTTACAATCTCAGTTTTTCGTCTATTTTACTATTGATTTACACCTGCTTACAGGTCAGTAAGTCAATCATTAGTTTGTTTAATATAACGTATTGAGAATAATTTAATTTAATTTTGGCTAATAAGAATATTTTAGCATTCGCTACCTATCCGCTCCCCAGTCGGTGAATACAAAAATATTGTGTATTTAGCCCAGTTTAATTGATAAATCACTTGATATTAACATTTAGGTTCATTATTTTTTTACAATCTTAGTGTTTCGTCTATTTCACTATAGATTTACACCTGCTTACTCGGTTGTCAGTCATTCATTAATTTGTTTAAATAATGTATAGAGAATAATTACATTTTATTTTGGCTAATAAGAATATTTTAGCATTCGCTACCTATCCCCTCCCAAGTCGGTGAATACAAAAATATTGTGTTTTTAGCCCAGTTTAATTAATAAATCACTTGATATTAACATTTTGGTTCATTATATTTTTACAATCTTAGTGTTTCGTCTATTTCACTATTGATTTACACCTGCCTACTGTTCTGTTAGGCAATAATTAATTTGTTTAAACAATGTATAGAGAATAATTACATTTTATTTTGGCTAATAAGAATATTTTAGCATTCGCTACCTATCACCTCCCCAGTCGGTGAATACAGAAATATTGTGTTTTTAGCCCAGTTTAATTAATAAATCACTTGATATTAACATTTTGGTTCATTATTTTCTTAACATCTTAGTGTTTCGACTATTTCCCTATTGATTTACACCTGCTTACTGGTTTGTCAGCCATTCATTAATTTGTTTAAATTATGTATTTAGAGTAATTACATTTTATTTTGGCTGATAAGAATATTTTAGCATTTGCTACCTATCCCCTCTGCAGTCGGTGAATACAAAAATATTGTGTTTTTAACACAGTTTAATTAATAAATCACTTGATATTAACATTTTGGTTCATTATTTTTTTACAATCTTAGTGTTTCGTCTATTTCACTATTGATTTACTCCTGCTCACTGGTTTGTCAGTCATTCATTAATTTGTTTAAATAATGTATTGGGAATAATTACATTTTATTTTGGCTAATAAGAATATTTTAGCATTCGCTACCTATCCCCTCCCCAATGGGTGAATACAAAAATATTGTGTTTTTAGCTCAGTTTAATTAATAAATCACTTGATGTTAACATTTTACTTCATTATTCTTTTACAATCTTAGTGTTCCGTCTATTTCACTATTGATTTACACCAGCTCACTGGTTTGTCAGTCATTCATTAATTTGTTTAAATAATGTGTTGGGAATAATTACATTTTATTTTGGCTAATAAGAATATTTTATCATTCGCTACCTATCCCCTCTCCAGTCGGTGAATACAAAAATATTGTGTTTTTACCCCAGTTTAATTAATAAATCACTTGATATTAACATTTTGGTTCATTATTTTTTTACAATCTTAGTGTTTCGTCTATTTCACTATTGATTTACACCTGCCTACTGTGCTGTTAGGCAATAATTAATTTGTTTAAACAATGTATAGAGAGTAATTACATTTTATTTTGGCTAATAAGAATATTTTTGCATTCGCTACCTATCCCCTCCCCAGTGGGTGAATACAAAAATATTTTGTTTTTAGCCCAGTTTAATTAATAAATCACTTGATATTAACATTTTACTTCATTATGTTCTTAAAATCTTAGTGTCTCGTCTATTTCCCTATTGATTTACACCTGCTCACTGGTTTGTCAGTCATTCATTAATTTGTTTAAATAATGTATTGCGAATAATTACATTTTATTTTGGCGAATAAGAATATTTTAGCATTCGCTATCTATCCCCTCTCCAGTCGGTGAATACAAAAATATTGTGTTTTTAGCCCAGTTTAATTAATAAATCACTTGATATTAACGTTTTGGTTCATTATTTTTTTACAATCTTAGTGTTTCGTCTATTTCACTATTGATTTACACCTGCCTACTGTTCTGTTAGGCAATAATTAATTTGTTTAAACAATGTATAGAGAGTAATTACATTTTATTTTGGCTAATAAGAATATTTTAGCATTCGCTACCTATCCCCTCTCCAGTCGGTGAATACAAAAATATTGTGTTTTTAGCCCAGTTTAATTAATAAATCACTTGATATTAACATTTTTGTTCATTATCTTTTTACAATCCTAGTGTTTCGTCTATTTCACTATTGATTTACACCTGCCTACTGTTCTGTTAGGCAATAATCAATTTTTTTAAACAATGTATAGAGAGTAATTACATTTTATTTTGGCTAATAAGAATATTTTAGCATTCGCTACCTATCCCCTCCGCTGTCGGTGAATACTAAAATATTGTGTTTTTAGCCCAGCTCAATTAATAAATCACTTGATATTATCGTTGTAGTTCATTATTTTCTTAAAATCTTAGTGTTTCGTCTATTTCCCTATTGATTTACACCTGCTTACTGGTTTGTCAGTCATTCATTAATTTGTTTAAATAATGTATTGAGAGTAATTAATTTAAGTTTGGCTAATAAGAATATTTTAGCATTCGCTACCTATCCCCTCCCCAGTCGTTGAATACAAAAATATTGTGTTTTTAGCCCAGTTTAATTAATAAATCACTCGATATTAACATTTTGGTTCATTATTTTCTTACAATCTTAGTGTTTCGTCTATTTCCCTATTGATTTACACCTGCTTACTGGTTTGTCAGTCAGTCATTAATTTGTTTAAATAATGTATTGGGATAATTAAATTAAATTTTGGCTAATAAGAATATTTTAGCATTCGCTACCTATCCCCTCCCCAGTTTTTGAATACAAAAACATTGTGTTTTTAGCCCAGTTTAATTAATAAATCACTTGATATTAACATTTAGGTTCATTATTTCTTTACAATCTTAGTGTTTCGTCTATTTCACTATTAATTTACACCTGCTTACTCGGTTGTCAGTCATTCATTAATTTGTTTAAATAATGTATTGGGATAATTAAATTTAATTTTGGCTAATAAGAATATTTTAGCATTCGCTACCTATCCTCTCCCCAGTCGGTGAATACAAAAATATTGTGTTTTTAGCCCAGTTTAATTATTAAATCACTTGATATTGACATTTTGGTTCATTATTTTTTACAATCTTAGTGTTTCGTCTATTTCCCTATTGATTTACACCTGCTTACTGGTTTGTCAGTCATTCATTAATTTGTTTAAATAATGTATTGAGAGTAATTAATTTAATTTTGGCTAATAAGAATATTTTAGCATTCGCTACCTATCCCCTCAGCAGTCGGTGAATACAAAAATATTGTGTTTTTAGCCCAGTTTAATTAATAAATCTCTTGATACCAGCATTTTGGTTCATTATTTTTTTACAATCTTAGTGTTTCGTCAATTTCCCTATTGATTTACAGCTGCTTACTGGTTTGTCAGTCATTCATTAATTTGTTTAAATAATGTATTGAGAGTAATTTATTTAATTTTGGCTAATAAGAGTATTTTAGCATTCGCTACCTATCCCC
>JAOPTO010000034.1:0-13348 GCA_033822845.1 Tetrapedia diversipes | reverse complement strand
TGAGTGGTTTAAGAAATTCAAAAATGGCGATTTTGATATGCAAAACGAAGAACGTGGAAGACCACCGAAAAAGTTTGAAGACAGTGAATTGCAAGAATTATTAGATAAGGATGATGCTCAAATTCAACAACAATTCGCGGATCGGTTAAGTGTGACACGAGAAGCCGTCTCCATACGTTTGAAAGCCATGGGAAAGATTCAGAAGATGGGAAAATGGGTTCCACATGAACTCAACGAAAGACAGCAGGAAAACCGAAAAACCACTTGCGAAATGCTGCTCGCCCGCTACAAAAGGAAGTCATTTCTCCATCGAATTGTGACTGGCGATGAAAAGTGGATCTATTTTGAGAATCCTAAGCGTAAAAGATCATGGGTAACTCTGGGCGAACAATCGACATCAAGTGCAAGGCCAAACCGCTGCGGACGGAAGGCAATGCTGCGTGTTTGGTGGGACCAGAAGGGTGTAATTTATTATGAACTGCTTAAACCTGGCGAAACCGTTATTACTGGACGCTACCAACAACAAATGATGGATTTGAATGAAGCTTTGCAAGAAAAACGACCAGAATATTAGAAAAGGCAACACAAAGTGATTTTGCTTCATGATAATGCACCATCACACACAGCAAAACCGGTCAAGGAAACGACTGAGGCGTTTAATTGGGAAATACTTTCGCATGCGGCTTATTCACCAGACTTAGCTCCATCAGATTTTCACTTATTTGCATCGATGGGGCATGCCCTTGCTAAGCAGCGCTTTACATCTTATGAAAACGTCCGAAAATGGTTAGATGACTGGTTTGCTTCAAAAGAGGAACAATTTTTTTGGCGAGGAATCCACAAATTATCTGAGACATGGGAAAAATGTATAACTAACGATGGGCAATATTTTGTATCATTTCCATACAATAAACGTTTATTTTCTACAAAAGAATTCCGGTTTCATATTTACATACCTGGTATACTGTAAACAGATATTAAACTAACAGTTACGCGAGGAAAATCATTATAATCAATTCATTAGCGATGCATCACCGCCAAAATGAGCCGATCGGGAGATTGTGTATGCATAAGTTATGCGGTCGGTAAAGTGTTAAACTAGAACAACTCAACTCTCTTGTTCAAATTTAAAACACCTGAACAACTCCCGACTGCAACATTATCAACCTCCTCAAGAGCAAACCTTTTCGCCATACAAGGCGATTACAATAAAGTCGGGAAGTCTTTCGGGGGCAACACTCCAGTCTCGCAGCTAAATCGACGTATGAAATAATAATTAAGTCGGTGTAATACGAAACGGACACAAAGAATGATTTGTAGGTAGAAATAGAAATAAAACAGAAGAAAATAGAAATTCCTTTTATTATTATTTACCTAATATCTAATTATAAGTATTACCTAATACTTAATTATTATTTACCTAATTTATTATTATTTACCTGTGTTTCAATATTAAATTACATCGATTATAAGACTCACCCTAAATATTTCAAGCTAGACATAAAAAAATACCGGAATTAAGTATTTTTATTATAAAGTGTAGAATAAACAAAAATATGTATATACTTAAAGAACTAAAAAATATATTTTATTTGTATATTTTATATATTTTTACACGTAAAAGTGTGGGTCTTATATTCGATGTAATACGATAGTTCATTTTGATACTTGCCCTCTCTCTCTCTCTTACGCTTACTCTTTCACTCCTGACTCTCACCCATAATATTCATACCATAGACTATATAACAATATTCTAAAGAAAGGACACTCACTCGTCAAATTCATCCTCAGTTATACCAACATTAAACCAACACTTACATGATTTAAATTTTCGCTTATTCTAAGAAGTAAAATATTAATTAGGATAGAGTATTTAGTGGTGAAGAAGATTCAGGATTTTATTTTACACTCTGTAATTTCTTCAGTCTGTTATTCTCAAAATGTTTAACTGCAAAACTGAAACGAGCAAAAGCTTTTTTCTAGGACTTCTGCCAACTGAATAATATTCTTCAACCATGGATAAATAGTGTTCTACCATAATGACAATAAAAATGAATAGATGAACAATATATGCGAACCATAAAATTATGTTTTCCATTGTCATGTCTTAAACTTTTGTTTGCTACTGTAAATGAATTAATTAATAAGAAATAACAGTACAAATAAAATTTGTATTCTATGCTGATGGATAAATAGTGTTTTACCATAATGACAATGAAAATGAATAGATGAACAATATTTGCGAACCATAAAATTATGTTTTCCATTGTCTTGTCTTAAACTTTTGTTTGCTACTGTAAATGAATTAATTAATAAGAAATAACAGTATAAATAAAATTTGTATTCTATGCTGATGGATAAATAGTGTTTCACCATAATGACAATGAAAATGAATAGATGAACAATATTTGCGAACCATAAAATTATTTTTTCCATTGTCTTGTCTTAAACTTCTGTTTGCTACTGTAAATGAATTAATTAATAAGAAATAACAGTATAAATAAAATTTGTATTCTATGCTGATGGATAAATTGTGTTTTACCATAATGACAATGAAAATGAATAGATGAACAATATTTGTTTTCCATTGTCCTGTTGTCTTAAACTTTTGTCTGCTACTGTACGTTAGCCCCTCCCGTTGAAATGTTTCGAATAATCGTATCGTGTTGATCCATGAAACGCACAATTAACGAAACCCAGTCCGGATTCAAATGACCGGAAGAGCGGAGACTGGATTGAAGTAATCACGTTATACAAAACAGTTAAAAGGTTCCCAGGCGCGTACCGCCGCGACAGACGGCCCGTATCTTCGTCGTGGCACAAAAGTGTTAAACGAATGAATGAATGGATGAATGTGAGGTCGTCGAATGATCGAATGAATGAGCTGTTGCTCGTGTGTCTCTGTTCAAACGTTGACGCACAATCAGAACCGTGGAGGGGAAGAAACACCCCGCGAATTGACCAAAACCTTGGAAAGGATACAAAAATTGTCAAAGTGTCATACATTTTGTCCTTGATTAACACTATTCCTTTTTCTTTTCTTTTTTTACGTGGAGGAAATCTTCGAAAAGATACCCCACCACCCTGGGGGGGGGGGTGGCGAAGTTATGCAGGATTTTTACCTGCTAAAACCTCCACGGTGGCCTTCTTCAGCGAAATGGGAGAGCACCGGGAACTCTGAAAGAACACTTCCAGTACTCCCCCTCGCCGTCGTCTCAAATTAACACTATTCCTACCGACACTTCACGTATACCTTTTCCTACCGTGACATTCCCACGTAAGAAAGACTACAAATTTTTCTCAAAATATAAACAATGAAAAAAGTAGTGAATATTGAAAAATGTATTACACGTATATTTGAGAAAAAGTCTAAAGTTTAAGGGCGATTCAATTACGTTGTATGTATGAAATTCTAATCGAAATTTTAAAAACGGTCATTTGACCGGTTGTGGTAGGAATAGTGTTAAGGTAATTTTATTTTGAAGCTAGATTAAAACAGACGTTAATTCTCTCATACTTTTTACTTGTAAGATATGCATATTCGACACATGTTTAGCATTAGGACTACGGACGATTAAAGTATACTTATTAGAGACAAAGAAATGAAATTGAAAACTGAACAAAAAAAATACCTAATACATATATGGGAAACGAATCTTAGCAGTCATAGTAAAAATTATAGTGAACATTCAAATTTGTAGACGTTACAGTCAGTTTGCCACGTTTCTATGAACAATTACAAATTGGGTCATTTTGACCCCCTTGGTAGTACTAGTGTTAACACGTTGACTGCCAACTACGAGATAATTCGTAGCTTGTGTCCTTGACTAGGACGTAAGGTTGTAATATTTGTGCAGCTACAAGAAAATGTATAGTTTATTATTGTGAATATGAAGAGAAGAAAAAATTATGGATAGCTTGAAAAAACCAGAAAATTTATTTATAAATTAACAGGTAATCGTACAATGATTGTACGATATAACCAAGCAAAAGTGAAAAGCTGTTTTAAAAAGAACTCAATTTATATGCATTTTGATGTTTGCTATGAACTGTAATTAGGGTTTTCAATAATATAATGTGAACAAATTAAATTATCATTTTAGAATGGAATCTTGAAATTAACGATGCTTAAATTTGTCACATTTCTTGCATTTTGGTGAAGCTGAAAATGCATTGCGTACTTAGATAAAAAAGAAACAGATACTGTAAAAATGCTTAAGTTAGACGGAAGTCAAAAATTGATAATATCTAAAAACGTTTAATTTATTTTATTTATCAGTTCAATCACTGGTACCTATTTATATTGTATTTGGATAATCAACGTTTTATTATATAATTATCTAAAAATTGATAAATCCAACAAAGTAGAGAATCACTGATTTCTATGAGGATTAACCCTTTTTCATTAAGCGCGGTTTTATTGTACGAGTATTGTGAGAAAATTTATAGCAGGTACATTCGAAGGGATTAACATCGAGGCTTCCCTATAGAAAATTGTTCATAATAAATAGCATTACCTACACCGTTTCAGTTTTTGCAGGTAAATTGTTTTCAAAGAACACGGTACAGTTCATTGGTACAATTACCTATCCGAAGGTATTATCTTGCTAATTTTCAGCTGTTGCTTTTACCCTCCACACAATACAACAACAATAAAATCCTTTTATTGCGAAAGGCAGAATGTATGCAGCTTTGAATTCCCGGAAAGAAATACTATAAATCTGTTATAATCCGACACGCGTAGTGTAATATCCTAATAATCAAAAATCGTGCAGCACGAAAGTCGTTAGCCTAATACCGTATCCGGAAATGCTTTTGAAATCGATTACGGTAGAAATATAACGCGGTTTATGTCGTATTTCAGCACATTTTCATTCAGAGAACTTTGTTAATCCATTGCTGTTCTTTTCATAACATTATTTTTCTTAGTTGCATTGTATTATTATCAACATAACTCGATAGGTGGATTGTGGCGTTGCCAGATTATTGGAATTCTACCGTATTCAAATCCATCGTTTTTGGGAAAAAAGGAATACAGGATTAAATATCTTTTAACCTATTGTTTGCTGCGAAATTTGAACAAATAAATATCGACTCGTTTGTTTAACTTGTATCTATATTTATTTTCAGAGATTATATCAAAGATTATAAGCTTTTTCGTAGATAATTTTGTACTTGAATAATATCATTGACATTATGTTTGTGTTTTAAGGAAAATTTCATAGATCCTTACTCGTAAACAAAATTAGTTCTTCAGAGTTGAATTGATAATTAAAGTAATTCATTACGCTCTCTTTCATAGCAAAGAAAAGAAATTATTTTTGACGATTATCACAGCGAGTAGGTGCTATATAGCGTTGTTCTACAAATGTTGGACAAAAATTACCATCTGTGGAATGTTAACGTGAATATAGTTAAATTCCACACTTTTTATCTACTTATCCCCTAAACTTAATATGATAGGCTACTTTTCAGATCAGATTCGAATTTAATACATGAAAGTATACAGTGGCTTTGTAATGATACCGTGATAAAGCAGAACTTTTCAGATAAAAAATGTTTAACTTTTAGAGCTGTATCGCTCTGTCGTTGAAAGAATTCCCGGAAACAATTATGCTTGAAGCATGAAAAAATGTTGAAAATTCGGGGATTGATTTCACCCTCTCAAAAAGATTTCCCCTGACAACAAAAAAATCGTTCCAGATATAACCAATTATGCTGCATGTAAACACAAATTTTCATTGAAATCAGAATTTGAAAATTAGGTGAATTTTCTTTGAATATATTGTAGGAATACTTTTCGGAGCCACTGTATGTTGCTGGTCGTGGAGTGTCGAGGGGTAGGGTACGACGCAACCGGAAACGCGTCGTGTCGCGAAGGATAAACAAGGAGGAGCGAGGAGGGGGGCAAGATGCAGAAGAAAGATGCTCGTAGGCGCTTCATTCAAGTTTATTAGGCGCGGTGAAAACGAGCACTGGCTCGTTTACACATCGAGTACACTCAGCAAAACGCAGTTCACGAGCGTTTCTCTTCTCTTCCTCCGCATCACGCCAGCCGACACCGACGCGCTCGCCATGATCTTGAATGACTTCAATTAACTTCGTTTAGGTCGATAATTGTTTCTTGAGAATTCCCGCAGAAAGCTTCTTCTTCCTCCAGCAGCGTACCGCGGAACTGCGGTGCACGATACACCGACAGACAGAGAGAAACACTGATAAGAACACGCGTGGCGGAAGCAGAGGAAATGGAAGAAGGCGACGTAAAAGTGGAAGCAAACGAAAAATGACTTCATGCGGTGCATCATCGTTCCTGCTTCGTGTTTCCTATGAATCGTTTAATACCACAACTATCGTCAGTTAAAGTTTGTATGGAACAGATGAAATTGAAAATTACATGAAAAAATATCGAAGACATAGAAAACAAATCTTTATTTATGCTTCCTGCAGAAAATTTTCGAAGCTCTACCATAGTGAGTTTATAAGGTTACTATGAATAATCACCAATTACCCGCTTTGACTTTTCTGGTAGTTTTAGCGTTAATCAACGCTGCGATACTTCTATTAACATTAAAACTACCGACAATCAAAGTGCACTTATTTCCAGGGAAGAGATGAAATTTAAAATTACATGAAAAAATACTGAATACAAAGAAAACAAATCTTTATTTATGCTTCCTGCAGAAAATTTTCGAAGCTCTACCATAGTGAGTTTATAAGGTTACTATGAATAATCACCAATTACCCGCTTTGACTTTTCTGGTAGTTTTAGCGTTAATCAACGCTGCGATACCTGTGTTAATATTAAAACTACCGACAGTGCACTGATTTGTAGGGAAGAGATGAAATTGAAAATTACATGAAAAAATATTGAATATATTGAAAACAAATCTTTATGTATGCTTCCTGCAGAAAATTTTCGAAGCTCTACCATAGTGAGTTTATAAGGTTGCTATGAATAGTCACCAACTGGTCGCTTTAACAATAGAATTCTATAATGACAACGTGAGTCAAAACACTTTTTAGTGACGCATTGTGATAAAAATGAGATGCAATTTTAGAACGATGTTCATTAGTCATCGCACGAAAAATTAATTGGTAAGCAGACATTAATAATTCAGTTTTCTGTAGATTTTAGTTTTATTTTAACCCTTAACGAACGAATGCCGCCATATTCGCGACATTATAAATATTATAAAAAAAACCAATGATACTTATACTACAAAACCTGGTATCCAAATAGGGGACTGTTGGTAAAAGTACCACACCGAAGAAAAATATAAGTAATTTTGTATAAATATATTGTAAATCGATAAAAAATAAATTTATAAATATATACAAAACTGTACATTACATACACACATCTATTCGTTTATTTCAACTGCCATTATTTTTCTGTAATTTTCACTTTGGTATTCTTTTGTATGGGCATATCTGTTCATACACTTATTATTACTGAAAATTTTCATAAAATTCAATAAAACAATATTAATTACGCACTTTTTTCGTTCTGGAAATAAAGCAATTAATTCCTTAAAAATTCGTTGACCTACTGGTCATTGCTCTAGAAAAATACGCTCACTTACACAGTTCTATATTATTGGAGCTAATATGCAAATTAGGTTAGAAGGCCCTCTAAGCATTTTGACTCGCGTTGTCTCTAGAATTTTGTGCGCCGTGTATTCGAGCGAGAAAACTTGTTACTGCACTAATAACCACGATATTCTATTATTTCAAGTTCCAGTTGACAAATTTTTCAATTTATTCAGCGGTTGGTAGGAGAAATGTTAAGAAAAGCGTTTGACGCGATAAATTAATTAACAGATTTTTGCAAAACGACCGACCTCCATTTTTTATTGTTATTACTATAGAAATAGAAACATAATTCATTAAGTTGCACGTAATTTGTTACAGCGACTTGTATTTAGACAATTTAGAATTCATATTCTTTGTTTCATTATAATTAATAAATTACATCTACGTTGTAAAGTTTGATTCTAAAACTTTTTTAACTTAATCTTTGGAAATCTTTCGAATATTTAGAATATTCTTGATGTTTGGAAATATTTATAATAAAACCATTAATATTAATATTAGAGTTATTAATGAGAACATTGGAATATCATTGTTCGTTTCAAAATCACACGCTTCTTTAAACCCACCTTCAAACTTTTTACATGTTCGTTTCGCTTTAGCAGGTACTTAGGTATACATCAGTGAAAAATGGTGCTTGGGAACATTCGAGTGCAGCAGAGAAGTCGATAAAAAAATTTTCTCGCCAATGAAAGCTGAGACTTGTTCCCCGGGGGTACACTTCCTGCTTAAATGTCTGACCTGATCGTGGCTCGAGCGTATAATAGATCACGGGGAATGAAAGAAAGAGAATTAGGTGAATTAAAGTGCAATCAAGGCTGGTGTCTTTATATCCTCGCTTTCTCCCATTATGTCTCCCGTGCCTCTAACAAATGACCATTTAAACCACTGGTCCAGCGCTACTTAAATCTTCTGGCGTTTAACCACGTCCCCCGCCCCCTTCACATTCTATCTTTTCAACCCTCTACTCTTTCTCTCAGACACTCTTCATTGCAAACCATTCACAGTTGGAGGGTTGGTTTAGGGAAATTTAAAAATAATTTTCAAAGGATTCCTAGGCAAGAAGAACTCGACATTCCCCTCCCCCGACTCCTTTATTCTATTTTTTCAACCCTTTACTCTTTCTCTCAAACACTCTTAATTGCAAACCATTCACAGTTGGAGAGTTGTTGCAAGGAAATTTAAAAATAATTTTGAGAGGATTCCTAGGCAAGAAGAACTCGTCGCTCCCCTCCCCCTCGGCCCCTTATTCTATTTTTTTAACCCTTTACTCTTTCTCTCAGACACTTTTACTGCAAAGCACTGAGGGTTAGAGGGTTGTTGTAGGGAAATTTAAAAATAATTTTGAGACGATTCCTAGGCAAGAAGAACTCGTCGCTCCCCTCCCCCGACTCCTTTATTCTATTTTTTCAACCCTTTACTCTTTCTCTCAGACACTTTTACTGCAAAGCACTGAGAGTTAGAGGGTTGTTGTAGGGAAATTTAAAAATAATTTTGAGAGGATTCCTAGGCAAGAAGAACTCGTCGCTCCCCTCCCCCTCGGCCCCTTATTCTATTTTTTCAACCCTTTACTCTTTCTCTCGAACACTCTTAATTACAAAGCACTGAGAGTTAGAGGGTTGATTCTGGGAAACTTAAAAGCACTTTTGAGACGATTCTCAAGAGATTGCTGGGTGGAAAGAAAGCATCGCTCTTCCCCACCCCCTTCTTGTCCTATCTTTTCAACCCTTTAACCTTTCTCCGTATCTTTATCAGATACTGGTGATCGCGAAACAGTGAGAGTTGGATGATTGATTTCGGGAAGCTTGAAAATAATTTTTAGATTGGTAGTACTATTCGTGGGCGGAATGAACTCGTGTTCTTCCTCCCCTCGGTCGTTATAGCGGTTTGCTCGGAACTCGATCTCATCCTTCAGAATAAGAGTGCGCTGGTACGGCTCTGTACGCGTGCGCGTTGCAGGCTAAAGTATACAGGGTGTCCCAAGATGGATGGCGCTGCGTTGAAAAATAAATATCGCAGATCATAGTCAGTTTCGATTATTTCGTTAACCCTTTTGCTACAACATTCTCAAATCGGTGGGTATTTTTGTAAATGTAGCACAACGAATTATTTATGCAGATGAAAATAAAAGTAATTCCGTACTTTAGAAAATAGTTATGGTACATTTTTAGCAGAAGGGTTATTGAAATGTGATACTAATTACGACATCTGTTAATTGTATTCACAAATTTAGTTTCTGTTGATTACACTTATACTTGTATATACTGGGTGTTCCACATTTTTCCGTACACTCTTTCGCAGTGTGTTCCACAAGTAAAAAAAAAAGATTAAAATGTTGTGTATAAAAAAAATCCATAAATATTTTGTTAAGAAGAATATGTTTGTCTTGTTCGTTTGAGTTTATAGTTTAACATTAAAAAAATTACAAGAAGGCTTAAGCTTAGCTGAAAATCTTGTCATTTTTCTTCAATGCAGACTCTTCTGCTGAAAGAAACCGGAAATTCAAAAGGGAGCTGTAAAACTATTTAGCACCATACCGAGGAATTTACAATGACCTGGTAAGAACCAACAAGCAAAGTGAAATTACAGATTTCTTTAAGAGAGCAGATGCAAGAATTTAAAATGAAGGAAACAGTTCTGAAAGTGAAGGCGATATCATCCCACCGAAAAAACGTTCTCGGTTGATTATACTGAGCAGTGACGACGAGGAAATTTATTCAATTTAAATAATTTTCTTGTATATTTATGTTTTTAATAAAAATTAAGTTGTTTATGTAGAATTAAACAAAGATTTGCTTTTAATAAGTTTTCGGAATGTAACCCCCCTTTTTGTACTGGTGCTGGGTCTCATGCAACACAGTTTCATACAACGCGGCATTTTCTAGGAACTTCTATTACTAGCGCTAATCAGTCATTAAGTTCCGAAAATGAAAATGTTGAAGAAGAATGAAATTACAGCAAATAACGGTTCTATTCAGAACGTATATCGAATGAGTTGAAAATACTTCATAAAACAGTTTGGGAAATACTGCAAAAAACAGTCTCAAAAATGATCGTAGTGTCTTTATAGATCAATCACAGTCGTTAAATGTTCGTACAGCTAAACCAACAACTGAAAAATTCGCTTCAATGCATTTTTATGGATGTCAACTGGGTTTAAAAACTGGTATGTATTATTTAAGAACAAAACCGGCCGCAAATGTTCTTCAGTTTACAGTTGATAACACCAACCTTTACCCTGGGTTAGGTTCGAATTAGGTTCGAGTTAGTTTACCGGAAGTGTTCTTCAGAGTTCCCGGTGCTCTCCCATTTCGCTGAAGAAGGCCACCGTGGAGGTTTTAGCAGGTAAAAATCCTGCATAACCTCGCCACCCCCCCCAGGGTGGTGGGGGATCTTTTCGAAGATTTCCTCCACGTAAAAAAAAAAAAAAAAAAAGGTTCGAGTTAGTTTTGTAATAAAAATGTAACTAGGATAAGATTTCCATGTAAATAAAGTTTTACCTAGGATAAGTTTCGTGGGGGGCACCATCAGCCCCCACTAGATAGGATCTCCTGCGCAAAGGAAACAGAACTCGGGGGAAGTACTGGACGTGTTCTTATAGAGTTCCCGGTGCTTCCCCAATCGCGGTAGATGGCCGCCGTGGAGGTTTTAGTGGGTAAAAATCCTACATAACCTGGTTACCCCCCTCAGGGTGGCTGGGTATCTTTGGAAGATTTCCTCCACGCGAAGAAAAAAAAAGGTTCGAGTTAGTTTGTTTGATTTATTACATACATTATTCGCCGCTATACTGTTGTTTATAGAAACAGAAGATAAAGGATGATCATGGACAACACACACACAAACAGAATCACGAAAGCGTACATACAGATAGAGTTCAATGTAGTAGTAACGATTTTTTTAGGGAAAAATGTTGAAAAGTAAGGCCAAGCGGCGATTACACCTATAGTAGAAAAAAGTTATTGAAAATATTGATTTCTATAACATATTGAAAAATTATCAAAATAATTACCATTTACTGTATAATTTACATATCAGTTTTAAATATACACTTTCGGCCGAAAGTTTGGAGTCACGTTTAGAATTGCAGCCGTATCAAATGATCGTTTGAAATTAATATTACTGATTTTAACAGCAGTTTCCTTTATCTTGATACACTTTTCACCGAAGGGCTTTCTGAGATGCCATCATTCTTGTGGTACCATAAGTTATAATATCCATATTGTGAAACTGCGTAATGTTTGTGTGACGAGTGCGTATGTAATTGCTGTGTGAGGAATTTTAGCGTTTGTTTAAAGTTTATGTTTTTGTATACGGCAGGGTTAAAGCGAGAACGAGTGAAAAAGCGATGTGTTAGGGCCATTAGAGAGAAAGAAAGAGAGTGACATTTTTGTGTCTTGATATAATACAAAGTTCGTGTATTACCTTTGTTTTAGAACATATTATTTTTATTTCAAGTTGTCAGTGCAGTTTTATTCGATCCACTAACAATTCTAAACTTCTTTTCGTCTAAATTCAAATGTTTCTTAAAACGTGTGGGTGATTCCAAACATTTGGCCGGTAGTATAGTGAAAATTTCGCGTTCTATTCTACCGACAGAGTAAAACGATCGTTTGTCCAGTTGTGCCACCGAGCTTGGAACGGCCTGTACGCTTGTTGGCGAACACTTATCGAAGGGAACGATGGCGGAAGGGAGCAAGAGGAGAGCACGAAACGAGTAGAGCCGACTGAATGACTGAGTGACACTCGGCTGACGTTCCTTCCGATGTGTCTCGTGTTACACCAAGCCAGTTAAGCGTTTATATATTAAAGTTACGGCACTGGGCGCGTGCCACCCACTGCATCTACTCTCCACCGACCATTTTTTCCGTCTCCCCTTTTTACCTTGACCCATCCTCGAGCACGACGCGACGCGACGCACACTGGACGGAAACGGCTGTTGTCTGGCCGCGAGAAACACCAAAATCCTCGCTAACTCGGATAATTTAATTCTTGGTTAGATAGTCGGATTCCTGAATCCTTGTACATCTTTCTTTAAAGCTTCATTTTTAACACTATTCCTACCACAACCGGTCAAATGACCGTTTTTAAAATTTCGATTAGAATTTCATAGATGCAACGTAATTGAATCGCCTTTAAACTTTAGACTTTTTCTCAAATATACGTATAATACATTTTTCAATATTCACTTCTTTTTTCATTGTTTATATTTTGAGAAAAATTTGTAGTCCGTATTACGGTTTTAAAATTTCGATTAGAATTTCATAGATGCAACGTAATTGAATCGCCTTTAAACTTTATACTTTTTCTCAAATATACGTATAATACATTTTTCAATATTCACTTCTTTTTTCATTGTTTATATTTTGAGAAAAATTTGTAGTCCGTATTACGGTTTTAAAATTTCGATTAGAATTTCATAGATGCAACGTAATTGAATCGCCTTTAACCCTTTTTAAGGCAGAGGCGATATATTTACCATCAACAAAAACTTTGTGTATCTCAAATTCAGCTTGCATGTGACTCTGTTGACGGGCAGTGGGAATATTTTTACCACCTATTTTTCCAAAACTTCCGAAATAATTAGTGTTTTTCTTTTAAGTTTATTTTTGTTATATAAATAAAAACATGCCAAAAATATAAGCGCAAGTTTTTTTATTACTCCGAATCCTTCTGCCTTATAAAGGGTTAAACTTTAGACTTTTTCTCAAATATACGTATAATACATTTTTCAATATTCACTTCTTTTTTCATTGTTTAT
>JAOPTO010000033.1:0-16874 GCA_033822845.1 Tetrapedia diversipes | reverse complement strand
GGGAACGAGTACGTCCTGGACGTGCTGCGCGTCTCATCAGGATATGCCTCCCTGATGAGACGTCTCTTAACATCAGAGACAGTAGCCTGGTCCAGAGACGTCTACGTCGAGCACGTTTCGGGGATAAGGCAGTATTCCCGAACCGATGCGACGACAGACGTGGCCGCTACTGACTCCGCGACTCGGGAGAATCCCATCCGCGAAGTACCTGAAAATGACGTGGGGCAAAACCGAAAATGAAAATGGCTCAGAAACGGAGTAGGAGGAAAATAAAATTCCCGCCGCTCACTCAGGTCACTAAGAATTAAAGTTTAATGCAATATTCAAAGCCAAAGTATGTATTTATATATTCTCCATAGCTCACCGGTACCGCTCGTAGGTGACTATTTCTCTATTTTGTGATTAAGCCCGGCTTGCCGGGAGGGGCAGCGAGCCCCTTTGCTTAGAATTATATTTATTGACGACCCCGCCCGGGCTTTATACACCTGGGTAGGGGGAATATTTTATTAACTCAATCTCGGGGGGTATTGTCCCCTGAGATACGACATAATTTATATATAAGAAATTCGGCAAGCCGTTTTAAATTGTAATAAACACTGTATCCATCCCCGGGGCTTCGGCTCTGGGGAAACATTTATTGAAAAATAAACATGCTTAATCTGTTCTTATCAGCTTAATATCTGATACACTCTCCATCGGAGAGTCAGAATATTAGTCTGATTTTTGGAGCTCGGCGGTAGACGGGAGCTCGCTCCTCCTCCGCCTTGGGTCGGACCTGTTTTGCAGTTCCGCAGGACTCGGCCCACGTCTGATAGCTCCATATATAGTTTTCTTTTCTTTCTTTTTATTTTATTTATTTTCTTTTTAAATATTCTGACTCTCTTTCTATCCTAAAGTGCGTGCGGTAAAGTGTGTTTTCGCGAGTGATAAGTGGTGCGCGAGTGGTTCCTGCCTGGCTACCTGTGGTGGACTTTTTGCGAGGTAAGAATTGGTCAATTTGCTGCATGAACTGGTGAAGGGTCAGTTTGCCTTGAGCAAACTTCTGGGAAATTTTTGAATTTTTGAATTGTCGCGGTCATTCTGTGCCCGCGGGACCGCCGGACCGCCGGACCGCCGACGGACCTGCGCGGACGGTCCGAATTGGACCCCTCCTGCCCGCGCGAATTTTTCGCAACGGCGGGTTGTATTTGAATTCGTGTCGAGTCGTGCATGTTTTAAATTTTTAACAGCTATCGGTGACGCTGGTCGCCACCCTTAGCTGGATCCCGAGACCCGGATCCGGTGCGGCCGGTTGGCCGGTTCGCGCCCTTTTGCTGGCCGCGTGCTCCCGGAAAGTCGCCCGCTGCCGCGGGCTCCGGGAAGACTAGGCCAACCCTAATTGGGTAGTAGTTTTAATTAGAGTCAAGATTGTATTTTTTAGTGATCGGGGTACGTTCCCTCTTTACAGGAACGTAACTCGATCCGTTGTCCACCCCCGTACCAGCCCGCCTGGTAGAAAAGTGCCCCTGGATTGATCGGGCGATCCGACGGTCCAGGGAGACCGAATTCCGGGAATTTATTCCCGTTTGAATTCTGTGTGTTTTCTATTCGTTCGATTGTCTTTTTTTAAGTGGCGGCTCATCCCTGGCAACGGGGACAGCCGGCACTCGCGAGGCGGGAGAAGCAGCTAGCCCCTCGCGCGCTAGCTGTCACTGTTTCGTGTATATATTTGCGCTGGTCGGGGCGCGTATAGGCCGTTTCATTTTAACCTTATTTTATCTGTTATATTTTATTTATTTTATTTTACTTGTTAATATTTATTTATTTATTTCTTGTAATTGTTAATTAAACCAGCGGCCGTTGTTCATATACATAAATATATTTACTTATTTTATGCGTTAATTTATTTCCTAATTTTACTCCTGTTTTTATTTATTTTATTTATTCTGCGTCGCGGCCCTGACCCTTCGTGTTTGTTCTGTATTATTTATTTATTCACCGTCGAGAGGTATCGTTTTAACCCCATAGTTTACATCCCCGTTAGCGATAAGAACAGCTTTTCTTTTAATACATTTTATATTTTATATTTTGACTATTATATATTTATTTATTTATTTATCTATTTATTTCATTTTAACCACTGACAGCCTAGGTGACACCCCTATTGGTGCACCTAGAGCCACATTTTAAACGTTAGTATTAATACACACTTTGACGCCGGTCTCTGTCTGTGTGAAAAAGATATGGCGGCAACTACGTCGGACGTAGTTAAAATCGTATTCCCCTTTCCCGCCGAATTTCGGTGCCCATACTGCTTCAACAGTAGGGCAGTACTGAAGAAGGGCGCGGGGGTGTACCAGCGACATGAGGACCTGGGGAAACACCTCAGGCTCCACCACCCTGGCGCAGTACGTCAGTTCTTCTGCCGTGACTGCGACTTCACTGACCTTAGTGCTTATGCCCTAAAGAAGGTGAAGAAGCACCACGCAGAAGTTCACGGAGACGTCGGGGGGGAAAATGTCGCTGATGCACCTCCGACCCGTACGGGAACAGCCGCCCACACGGACCAGGGACCGGCCGCCGAGACGCGTCTCTCCGTCCCGGTCTATACGACCGAGGCGGAGATCCGGGACACGCTCCTGCCGAGCGATCCTCCCCCCCCACCCTCTCGGGTTGGCGCAACACGGAAGACCAGCGCCCCACCGACAGCGGTCGCAGCAAAGAAAAAGGCGGCGGTGCCCAAGACGACGGCCGCCCCAAAGAAGAGTTCAACCACCACCGTGAACATCGCGACCCTGCTGCGACGGGCGCCGCCCAACTCAGCAGCAGTAACATCAGCAGCGAGGGTGCCGACGCCGGAGAACCGGCCACCTGCTACGGCGTCGGCAGGCCGAACATCAGCCACCGGGGGAGCCTCGGCAGTCCCCACCAGCCGACACTCGGCGGGTCGACGGACCCCGCCGCCGGGGCCCAGTGGGTCCGGGGAGAAGAGGGGGCAGAAGAGCGGGGGCACCACCACCAAGAACCCCCGCTCCTCCAAGTCACCGGGAGAGGCCGCCCAGAAGAGGACCAAGGCTGGGGCGGCCAAATCGCCCCCCCCCACCCGGACCACTGAGGAAGAAAGAGGAGAAGAAGATTGCCCCGGCGAGGAGGGTGACCCCCACCACGACCTTTGCGGAGGTCACCAGGGGGCCGTCACCCGTGCTGGCCGAAGCCGCTGCCATATCGCGCGCGGCCCGGGCGCTACCAATCTTGCCCGTGGTCGCGCTGCCGTGGGGGGACACGAGGACTACACCGTCCCCCCGGGGGGTGCCCACCACCTGCACCCCCCCCACATCAACACCTGTGGTGACGGCAACAACATCAACGCCGTCATGCAGCGGCCAGGCCAGCATCTCACCAACGACGACCACGACGACGACCGTCTGCGGCGGGCCAATACCCTCGGCGGCGATACATGAAAGCGCCATCTATAGAGGGGCGGCTATACTGACCGGGAGGTCGCCGGTGGGACTCTACATCTCCCCACCGGCCGCCCCGCCCGTTACCAGGGCGAGGGCGAGGAGGGCTTCGACAGAACCTCCCGAGGCCGCCCCGAAGAAGAGGAGGAGGGGGACCACTCCAGGCCCGTCCCCCCCAAATCGCCGGCCGCCGGGGGTGAGGCCTCACCACCTGCTGCAGACCGCTCCACCCCGAAGAGAAGGACTCGGGCGACGTCCCTTCCGCCCGAGTCTAGGCAGAGAAGAGAGGGGCTGCGCCCCAGGACCATCGTGGGTGCAGCCGGGGTCCCCGCTTCCACCAAGGGGGCCCCAGGGGTGGAGCAGAAGCCTAAGGGTAGGGTGGCGGCGGGGGATCGCAAGTCCCCCTCGCTCAGCCCCCTACCGACCATCAGGGAGTCGTCGTCGGGGTCCGACGAGTGTTCGGCAGAGGAGGACAGGTGGCGGACTGCCACAAAAAGAAGAGGACCAGGCAGGAGAGGTGTTGGGCGGCTGAAAGACACGCCGTCGCCCAGGGTCGCGCCGACGAGGGAGCGGCCGTCGCCCGAACAAGTCGTGGAGGAGAAGAGGAGAACACCGCCGGCGCCAATCCGAGTGGCGCGCCAGGTGGGTGGAGGCGACGGACCTCGGCGGGGGCCCGAAATAGTAGAAAACACCGCAATTAACTGTAAGATTAGGATAGTGACTGATCGGGCAACGAGCCCGATCCGATTCTTGACACCGGGCGGCACCGGTGTACGCGATATTAACAGTGTAGTGACTAGTTGCCCCGGTTTAAACCGGGGCCCCATTAAGTGCAGTGCATGTGGAGCGGCGGGCAGGAGCCCCGCCAACGGCAGTAGAACGGCGGGTAGGAGCTACCCCGCATCACGGGTACTCTCCCGCATCGCGGAATCGAGGGCCACATCTGCGTCGCGGAGGGAAGGCAATATTGCCGAACCCGTTTCTGTCGACGTGGATGCCCAGCCCGTCGCCACTCGGAGCCCTTCCCAGGGAGGGACCGGGTCGCGCCGGGGCGGGCTAGTGAGGCCACGTTATTCCGAAGCGCGTCGGGGTGGACAGTCCACTTCGGTAACCCCGAGACGATCAGTCAACGCCACAAGCGTCCCCCGTGGAAGCCGTCGTCACGAGGAACTGCCCGGCTCTGCCCGGTCTTTTGGGCCCGTTCAGGGGTCCAGGGCCGCCGCAGATGCCGTCAGGGCACAACTCGTGGCGATGGCGGAAGCGGTGGAGACGCCCCAACAGCTTGAAGACCTTGCCACTGAGGTGGCAAGGTTCTTTGGTGGCAGGATCGTCCCGGGGCCCGAGGAGGCTCCATCATCCACCCCAAGCGCGAGATCGGGTCGGCCGCGAGCGGCGGCGAACAAGCAGGGCCGTCGTCCTGCTATGGGTCACGGTTCGAGAGGGACCGAAGCCCCGGAAGGCGGACCGGGACGCATCGAGGAGGCTACGCGCCTCCAGCGCCTGTTCAGGACGGACAGAAAGCGCGCGGTGCAGGAGGTGTTGCAAGACACCCCTGATCACTGCCAGGTGTCGATGGACTTAATCCATCGACACTTTGCCAACATCTATGCGCGACGTGTCCCTCCTGGGCAGGTGCCGATCATTCGATACGAGGCCCCCATTGAGGGCTCGAATGAGCGCCTGGAGTCGGACCTGACCCAGGTCGAGGTA
The DNA here is from genome assembly GCA_033822845.1 of Tetrapedia diversipes. Lineage (NCBI taxonomy): Eukaryota > Metazoa > Arthropoda > Insecta > Hymenoptera > Apidae > Tetrapedia > Tetrapedia diversipes. Next base: position 11,724 of record JAOPTO010000033.1, on the reverse strand, counting down.
TCCCGTCGGCTCGGAAGGATGAAAAAATCCTCTCCGGGCCCCGACGGCCTCACATACCCCGACCTGCGAGGGAAAGACCCAGGTTGCTCACTTTTAACGGCAGTTTTCAACGCTTGCCGCCGCGTCGAATGCGTTCCGGAAAGTTGGAAGGGGTCGTCCACCGTCCTTCTCTATAAGAAGGGCGACCGGGATGATCTCTCGAACTGGCGGCCCATAGCAATGGGAGACGTTATCCCAAAGCTGTTCGCCGCCGTCGTTGCCGACCGGATCTCGCGCTGGGCCGTTGAGAACAAGCGGCTCTCCCAGGCCCAAAAGGGCTTCCTGCCGCACGAGGGGTGCCATGAGCACAACTTCGTGCTGCAGGAAATACTGGAGGACGCGCAACGGAAGAAGCGCGAGGTGGTGGTGGCGTGGTTGGACCTTTCCAACGCGTTTGGTTCGATCCCCCACGCCATCATCACAGACTCGCTGGTCCGCACCGGCGTACCCCGCTCCCTCCTGAACCTCGTCAGTAACCTATACACAGGTTGCTGGACGAAGGTTAGGACTTCGAGCGGCTATACGGGGCGGATCGGCATGGAGTCCGGGGTCAGGCAGGGGTGCCCCCTCTCCCCAATATTGTTCGACCTGGCGATCGAGCCGTTGGTCCAAGCGGCCAGCGTCTCGGGAGCTGGGTACGACGTATTGGGACAGGAGGTGACATCCCTCGCCTACGCAGACGACATAGTTGTTGTCGCGAGTACCCCGGATTCCATGCAAAGGCTACTGGGCAACACCGAGGAAGTGGCTGCCGCTCTCGGCCTCTCCTTCAACCCGGGTAAGTGTGCAACACTACACCTTACAGGGGTTGGAGGGGTGGCCGAGACCCAGTTCACCCTCGGCGGAGAACTCGTTCCCCCCCTGAAGCGAGGTGAGTCGTATGATCACCTCGGGGTCGCGACGGGAGTCCGCGTCGACCAGACCCCATTTCCAACTATCCAAGACCTGCTCCGGGACTTGCATAAAGTGGATACCTCCCTGCTGGCTCCGTGGCAGAAGATCGAGACGGTAGCAAGCTTCTTGCTCCCGCGACTCGATTTTTTGCTGCGGGGCGCCAGGATGAGGAAGGCTCCCTTAAAGGAAGCCGACCGCATCTTGAAGCGCACGGTCAAGGCATGGCTTTGCCTGCCGCAGCGTGCCAGTGCCGAGGTGGTCTACATCCCCCCTTCAAGGGGTGGTTGTGGACTACTTCCGCTGGCCGATCTCGCCGACGTAATGACGATTAGTCATGCATTCAGGATGCTGAATGCCGACGACGTCGTCGTTGCGTCAATAGCGAGATCAGCGCTGTTAGAGACCGTGCGCGGAAAGATCGGTCATTCCCCGGACAACCGGGACCTTGCTGAGTACCTGTCGGGCTCTCTGGCCGGGGACTTGGCAAGGCCTTCCACAGGGCGCACCTCATTCTGGGCTCAGGTGAGGGCCGCCTGTGCAAGGACCGGAGCCCGGATTGGAATCAGTTGGAGATGGGATGAAGGTCGACGCGAGCTCTCGATCGAGATTCGGCCCCAGCACGGACGCTCTGTCCTCGTGCCGCCCGCTGCCAAAGGGCTCATTATTCGCCGACTGAGGTCCGCAGTGGCGGAGCATTACATGGGATCGCTTCTTCGGAAGCGAGACCAGGGGAAGGTGTATGACGCCACCTCCCGCCATGGAGTGAGTAACCACTTCATGCGCACGGGAGGGTTTATCCGTTTCGCCGACTGGCGGTTCGTCCATCGAGCTCGACTCGACGTGCTCCCCTTAAATGGGGCGCGTCGGTGGGGCGAGGTGGACCGCCGCTGTCGGCGTTGCGGATATGAGGCGGAAACCCTTCCACATGTGCTCCAGCACTGCGGACTTCACTCGGCGGCCCGGCAGCTGCGGCACGACGATATCGTCCGGCGGATCGCTAAAGCGATCAGGCTTCCGGGGGAAATCCGGTTAAACAGGATATTACCGGGTGCTGACGACAGCACTGCTGCTCTGCGTCCCGATATAGTCGTGACGCATGAGCAGTCTAGAACCATCGTCATATTGGACGTCGCCGTGCCATTCGACAACACCTTCGGCGCAATCGGGGAAGCGAGGACGGCCAAGGTGCACAAGTACCAGCCCCTCGCAGACTCGATGCGTAGACGCGGCTTCCGAGTCCTGGTCGATGCGTTCGTCGTCGGCGCCCTGGGCGCCTGGGACCCGGGGAACGAGTTTGTCCTTGATTTGTTGCGCGTCTCATCGAGATACGCCGCCTTGATGAGACGACTCATAATATCCGAGACAGTAGCCTGGTCTCGTGACATCTACGTCGAGCATGTCTCGGGGATAAAGCAATATTCCCGGAACGATGCGACGGTAGATGTGGCCGATACCGGTTCCGCGATCCGGGGGAGTCCCGGAGACGTAGGACAAGTAAATGATGCGGGGTCAACCCAACAAACAGAAAGCCCCGAAATGAATACTGATGCTGCCGCCGCTCCACTCTAGAAAGCGACAGAAAAAGAAAAAGTAGAGTATATATACTTATCTGACTCAATTGCGATGCGCTGCTAGCTATTCATATCTAGTCCACTCAACACTATCTCTTTTCTATTTATTGATCCAATTAATACATGCATGAATTATGTTATTATTTATCTATTTATGTATACTCACCGGTGCCGCCTGAGTTACAATTTTATTTTACTGCTTAGATTAAGCCCGGCTTGCCGGGAGGGGTAATATGCCCCTACACTTAAACCTATATTTATTGACGACCCCGTCCAGGCCTTATACACCTGGGTAGGGGAATATTTTACCCGTTAACTTAATGTCCTGGGGGGGACTGTCCCCCGGGACATCGAAGCATTACCACTTGAATAATTCGGCAAGCCGCCCTTGCACGAAAACCTGTAACTACTTTGTATCCATCCCCGGGGCCTCGGCTCCGGGGAAATATTTATTGTATAATAAAGTATCTGTTCTTATCTGTTCTTATCAGCTTAATATCTGATACACTCTCCATCGGAGAGTCAGAATATTAGTCTGATTTTTGGAGCTCGGCGGTAGACGGGAGCTCGCTCCTCCTCCGCCTTGGGTCGGACCTGTTTTGCAGTTCCGCAGGACTCGGCCCACGTCTGATAGCTCCATATATAGTTTTCTTTTCTTTCTTTTATTTATTCTATTTATTTTCTTTTATATTCTGACTCTCCTTCCTAAAAAGTGCGTGCGGTAAAGTGTGTTTCGCGAGTGATAAGTGGTGCGCGAGTGGTTCCTGCCTGGCTACCTGTGGTGGACTTTTTGAGGTAAGAATTGGTCAATTTGCTGCATGAGCTGGTGAAGGGTCAGATTTGTCTTGAACAAATCTTTGGGAAAATTTTTGAATTTTGAATTGTCGCGGTCATTTCGTGCCCGCGGGACCGCCGGACCGCCGACGGACCTGCGCGGACGGTCCGAATTGGACCCCTCCTGCCCGCGCGAATTTTTCGCAACGGCGGGTTGTATTTGAATTCGTGTCGAGTCGAGATTGTTTAAATTTTTAACAGCTATCGGTGACGCTGGTCGCCACCCTTAGCTGGATCCCGAGACCCGGATCCGGTGCGGCCGGTTGGCCGGTTCGCGCCCGTTTGCTGGCCGCGTGCTCCCGGAAAGTCGCCCGCTGCCGCGGGCTCCGGGAAGACTAGGCCAACCCTAATTGGGTAGTAGTTTTTAAATTAGAGTCAAGTTTGTATTTTATTAGTGATCGGGGTACGTTCCCTCTTTACAGGAACGTAACTCGATCCGTTGTCCACCCCCGTACCAGCCCGCCTGGTAGAAAAGTGCTCCTGGATTGATCGGGCGATCCGACGATCCAGGCAGACCGAATTCCGGGAATTTATTCCCGTGTGAATTCTGTGTTTTCTACTCGTTCATTTGTCTTTTTAAGTGGCGGCTCATCCCTGGCAACGGGGACAGCCGGCACTCGCGAGGCGGGAGAAGCAGCTAGCCCCTCGCGCGCTAGCTGTCACTGTTTTCGTGTGTGTGTGTGTGCGTGTGTGTGTGTGCGTCGGTCGGGGCGCAGTAGATAGGTCGTTTTATTTTAATCTTTAACTATATTTTATTTTATTATTATACATTTTATTCTATTTTATTCATTTATTTATTATTATATCTTTATTTATTTATCTTCGTGTTATTTATACTTAAATACATATTTTATCTACCGACCCATCCCGTTAACTTGTATTGTATTAAATTATTTATTTTATTTTTGTTGACCATTTATTTATTTATCCCTTCGTTTTGTTTCGCGGCGTCCCCGACCCCCTTGCTAATATTGTTCTGTAATTTATTTTATCGCGGAGAGTAGGTTCATTTATTTATATTTTTCTTTGTTATATGTATTGATAAGTTCAGATAGTGATTTTATATTTATTTATTTATTTGTTGTATACTATTTATTTATTTATTTATTTTAATCCTTGACTACCTGGGTGTATCCCTTTTGATACACCCAGCGTAAGTATTTTAAAAATCGATAAAATAGAGATTAGTACACCGGTTCCGGACTCGCGAGGTTCCACCATGGCGGCCAATACCACCAACGTGGTAGTCATAAAATTCCCGTTCCCGCCACAGTTCGAGTGCCCCTACTGTTTTAACAGTAGGGCAGTATTAAAAAAGGGCGCGGGCGTGTACCTGCGACACGAGGACCTAGGGAAGCACCTTAGGCTCCACCACCCTGGCGCAGTACGCCAGTTTGTCTGCGAAGTCTGCGGATTCACCGACGACAGCGCATATGCGCTGAAGAAGGTGAAGAAGCACTTCGCCGACAGTCACGGAGACGTCGGGGTGGCCAGTGTCGCGGTTACCCGCCCGACCCCTCCCGCGGGTGCCGCCCCCGCGAGTTCGGAGCCGGCGGCCGAGACGCGACTCTCCGTCCCAGTATATACAACTGAGGCGGAGATCAGGGACACGCTCCTGCCGAGCGATCCTCCCCCCCCACCCTCTCGGGTTGGCGCAACAAAAATAGTTAGCGCCCCCGCGACAGCGGTCGCAGTAAAGAAGAAGGCGGCGGTGTCCAAGACGACGGCCGCCTCGAAGAAATTAAGCACCACCACCACCAGGAGCATCGCGACCCTGCTGCGACGGGCGCCGCCCAACCAAGCGGCAACAACAACAGCAGCGAGGGAGCCGACGCCGGAGAACCGACCACCTGCTACGGCGTCGGCAGGCCGAACATCAGCCACCGGGGTTCCTCGGCAGTCCCCACCAGCCGACACTCGGCGGGTCGACGGACCCCGCCGCCGGGGCCCAGTGGGTCCGGGGAGAAGAGGGGGCAGAAGAGCGGGGGCACCACCACCAAGAACCCCCGCTCCTCCAAGTCACCGGGAGAGGCCGCCCAGAAGAGGACCAAGGCTGGGGCGGCCAAATCGCCCCCCCCACCCGGACCACTGAGGAAGAAAGAGGAGAAGATGACTGCCCCGGCGAGGAGGGTGACCCCCACCACGACCTTTGCGGAGGTCACCAGGGGGCCGTCACCCGTGCTGGCCGAAGCCGCTGCCATATCGCGCGCGGCCCGGGCGCTACCAATTTTGCCCGTGGTCGCGCTGCCGTGGGGGGACACGAGGACTACACCGTCCCCCCGGGGGGTGCCCACCACCTGCACCCCCCCCACATCAACACCAGTGGTGACGGCTACGACCACTACGCCGTCATGCAGCGGCCAGGCCAGCATCTCACCAACGACGACCACGACGACGACCGTCTGCGGCGGGCCAATACCCTCGGCGGCGATACATGAAAGCGCCATCTATAGAGGGGCGGCTATACTGACCGGGAGGTCGCCGGTGGGAATCTACTTCTCCCCACCGGCCGCCCCGCCCGTTACCAGGGCGAGGGCGAGGAGGGCTTCGACAGAACCTCCCGAGGCCGCCCCGAAGAAGAGGAGGAGGGGGACCACTCCAGGCCCGTCCCCCCCCAAATCGCCGGCCGCCGGGGGTGAGGCCTCACCACCTGCTGCAGACCGCTCCACCCCGAAGAGAAGGACTCGGGCGACGTCCCTTCCGCCCGAGTCTAGGCAGAGAAGAGAGGGGCTGCGCCCCAGGACCATCATGGGTGCAGCCGGGGTTCCCGCTTCCACCAAGGGGGCCCCCGGGGTGGGCAGAAGCCTAAGGGTAGGGTGGCGGCGGGGGATCGCAAGTCCCCCTCGCTTAGCCCCCTACCGACCATCAGGGAGTTGTCGTCGGGGTCCGACGAGTGCTCGGCAGAAGAGGATGGGTGGCGGACTGCCACCAGGAGAAGAGGACCAGGCAGGAGAGGTGTTGGGCGGCTGAAAGACACACCGTCGCCCAGGGTCGCGCCGACGAGGGAGCGGCCGTCGCCTGAACAAGTCGTGGAGGAGAAGAAGAGGAGAACACCGCCGGCGCCAACTCGAGTGGCGCAACAGGTGGGAGGAGGCGACGGACCTCGGCGGGGGCCCGAAATCATAGAAAATAAATTAATTTTAAATAATTTTAAAATTGTGACGGATCGGGCGACAAGCCCGATCAAATTTATGACGCCGAGCGGTACCGGCGAGAGTGTTAACAGTGCTGTGGTGAGTCACCCCGGTCCAAACCGGGGTCGACAAAAGGATAAAAAGTGCACATGTGGAGCGGCGGGAAATAACCCCGCCAGCAATAGAAACGGTAACGCGGGAAGGAGCCGAAACCCCACGTCAAGGGTATTCTCCCGCGTCGCGGAGTCAAGGGCCGCGTCGACGTCGCGGAGGGGAGGCAATACTGCCGAACCCGAAGCTGTCGATGTAGACGCCCAGCCCGTCGCCACTCGGAGCCCTTCCCAGGGAGGGACCGGGTCGCGCCGGGGCGGGCTAGCGGGCCCGCGTTACTCCAGACCGCGTCGAGGTGGTCTGCCCACATCGGTACCCCCGCCGCGATCGACTAGCGCCACACGCGTCCCCCGTGAAAGCGATCGTCACGAGGAACTGTCCGGCACTGCCCGGTCTTTTGGGCCCGCTCAGGGGTCCAGGGCCGCCGCAGCTGCCATCAGGGCACAACTCGTGGCGATGGCGGAAGCGGTGGAGACGCCCCAACAACTCGAGGACCTTGCCACTGAGTTGGCAAGGTTCTTCGGTGGCAAGATCGCCGCGGGAGCCGATGAGGCAACATCGACCGCCTCAAACGCGGGACTCGGTCGGCAGAGGGCGACGGCGAGCAGACGGGACCGTCGTCCCGGTATGGGTCTCCAATCGCGAGAGACCGGAGCCCCGGAAAGTGGAACGGGACGGATTGAAGAGGCAACTCGCCTCCAGCGCCTGTTCAGGGCGGACCGAAAGCGTGCAGTCCAGGAGGTGCTTCAGAGCCCTCCTGAGCACTGCCAAGTGCCTATGGATGTGGTCCATAGGCACTTCACGAACATCTATACGCGACGTGTCCCCTCTGGACAGGTGCCTTTGGCTCAGTATGAGGCCCCTATTGAGGGCTCTAATGAGCGCCTGGTGTCCGACCTGACCCAGGTCGAGGTAGCCCGTCGGCTCGGGAGGATGAAAAAGTCCTCTCCGGGTCCAGACGGCCTCACCTATCTCGACTTGCGACGGAAGGACCCAGGCTGCATCCTTTTAACGGCGACCTTCAACGCCTGCCGCCGTACTGAGCACGTCCCGGGAAGCTGGAAGGGGTCGTCCACTATTCTTTTTTACAAGAAGGGCGACCGGGATGACCTCGCGAATTGGAGGCCCATAGCGTTGGGAGACGTAATCCCAAAACTGTTCGCGGCCGTCCTCGCCGACCGAATCTCGCGTTGGGCCGTTGAAAACCAACGGCTTTCCCAGGCCCAAAAGGGCTTCCTGCCGCACGAGGGGTGCCATGAGCACAACTTCGTGCTGCAGGAAATCCTGGAGGACGCGGAAAGGAGCAAACGCGAAGTGGTAGTGGCGTGGTTGGATCTTTCCAACGCGTTTGGATCGATCCCCCACTCCATTATCACGGACTCGCTGGTCCGCACCGGCGTACCCCGCTCCCTCCTGAACCTCGTCGGCAACCTGTATACAGGTTGTTGGACGAAGGTAAGGACTTCGAGCGGCTACACGGGGCGGATCAGCATGGAATCCGGAGTCAGGCAGGGGTGCCCCCTCTCCCCAATATTGTTCGACCTGGCGATCGAGCCGTTGGTCCACATGGCCAGCGTCTCGGGAGTCGGGTACGACGTATTGGGACAAGAGGTGACAGCCCTGGCCTACGCTGACGACATAGCTGTTGTCACGAGAACTCCGGAGGACATGCAAGGGCTGCTGTGCGCAGCCGAGGAAGTGGCAGCAGCTCTCGGCCTATCCTTCAACCCGAGTAAGTGTGCAACTTTGCACGTTACAAAGGTTGGAGGAGTGGCCGAGACTCAGTTCACCCTCGGAGGAGTACTCGTTCCCCCCTTGAAGCGAGGTGAGTCATATGACCATCTCGGGGTCGCGACGGGAGTTCGCGTCGACCCGACCCCACTTCCAACCATCGAAGGCCTGCTTCGGGATTTGCACAGGCTAGACACCTCTCTGTTGGCTCCGTGGCAGAAGGTCGAGACGGTAGCAAGTTTTCTGCTGCCGCGACTCGACTTTTTGCTGCGGGGCGCCAGAGTGAGGAAGGCACCTCTCAAAGAAGCCGACCGTATCCTAAAGCGAACGGTCAAGGCTTGGCTGTGCCTGCCTCAACGTGCCAGTGCGGAAGTAGTCTACATCCCCCCCTCCAAGGGTGGTTGCGGGCTGCTTCCCCTGGCAGATCTCGCCGACGTGATGACGATCGGACACGCATTCAGAATGCTGAATGCGGAGGACGACGTCGTCGCGTCAATAGCGAGATCAGCGTTGCTCGTGACCGTTCGCCAGAAGATCGGTCGTGCCCCGGACAACCGGGACCTTGCGGAGTACCTGTCGGGCTCTTTGGCCGGGGACTTCGCAAGGCCTTCCCCAGGTCGCACCTCGTTCTGGGCGCAGGTGAGGGCTGCCTGTGCAAGGACCGGAGCGCGCATCGGTGTCAATTGGAGGTGGGATGAGGGTCGACGCGAGCTCTCTGTCGAGTTACGACCCCCAAACGGACGCTCTGTCCTCGTGCCGCCCGCTGCCAAAGGGCTTATTATTCGCCGGTTGAGGTCCGCAGTGATGGATCACTACTTGGGATCGCTTCTCAAGAAGCGTGACCAAGGGAAGGTGTTCGATGCCACCTCCCGGCATGGAGTGAGTAACCACTTCATGCGTACGGGAGGTTTTATCCGCTTCGCCGACTGGCGGTTCGTCCATCGAGCTCGACTCGACGTGCTCCCCTTAAATGGGGCGCGTCGGTGGGGGGAGTTGGATCGCCGCTGTCGGCGTTGTGGATATGAGGCGGAGACCCTTCCTCATGTGCTCCAACACTGCGGACTTCACTCGGCGGCCCGGCAGCTGCGGCACGACAACATCGTCCGTCGGATCGCAAAAGCGATCCGGCTTCCGGGGGAGATCCGGGTGAACAGGCCGGTTCCGGGTGCTGATGACAGCACAGCGGCTCTGCGTCCCGACATTGTCGTGGCGCACGAGTCGTCAAGAACCGTCGTGCTAGTAGATGTAGCCGTGCCGTTCGAGAACACCTTCGGCGCAATCGAGGAAGCGAGGCTGGCCAAGGTACAAAAGTACCAGCCCCTCGCGGACTCGTTGCGTAGGCGCGGCTACCGGGTGCTAGTCGACGCGTTCGTCGTCGGCGCCCTGGGAGCCTGGGACCCGGGGAACGAGTACGTCCTGGACGTGCTGCGCGTCTCATCAGGATATGCCTCCCTGATGAGACGTCTCTTAACATCAGAGACAGTAGCCTGGTCCAGAGACGTCTATGTCGAGCACGTTTCGGGGATAAGGCAGTATTCCCGAACCGATGCGACGACAGGCGTGGCCGCTACTGACTCCGCGACTCGGGAGAATCCCATCCGCGAAGTACCCGAAAATGACGTGGGGTAAAAATCGAAAATTAAAATGGCTCAGAAACGGAGTAGGAGGAAGATAAAATTCCCGCCGCTCACTCATGATATCTAGAACTAAACTTCAGTGCAATAACCAAAAACAAAGTATGTATTTATGTATTCTCCATAGCTCACCGGTACCGCTCGTAGGTGACTATCCTTTTATCTTGTGATTAAGCCCGGCTTGCCGGGAGGGGCAGCGAGCCCCCTTGCTTAGAACCATATTTATTGACGACCCCGCCCGGGCTTTTTAGACCTGGGTAGGGGGAATATTTTATTAACTCAATCTCGGGGGGTATTGTCCCCTGAGATACGATATAATTTACACATAAGAAGTTCGGCAAGCCGTTTGATATTGTAACAAACCCTGTATTCATCCCCGGGGCTTCGGCTCTGGGGAAACATTTATTGAAAAATAAACATGCTTAATCTGTTCTTATCAGCTTAATATCTGATACACTCTCCATCGGAGAGTCAGAATATAAGTTTGATTTTTGAGGATCGGTGGACGAAGGAGCTCGCTCCTTCCCCGCCGCGGGTCGAACCTGCTCTGCAGTACCGCAGGACTCGGCCCTTACCAGTAGCTTCTCAAATATTTCTTTTTACACTTTTTCTTCTTTTAAAATATTCTGACTCTCTTATCTTTTTAAAAACTGTGTGCGGTAAAGTGTGTTTCGCGAGTGATAAGTGGTGCGCGAGTGGTTCCTGCCTGGCTACCTGTGGTGGACTTTTGTTTTACGAGGTAAGAATTGGTCAATTCTGCTGCATGAGCTGGTGAAGGGTCAGTTTGCCTTGAGCAAACTTCTGGGAAATTTTTGAATTTTTGAATTGTCGCGGTCATTCTGTGCCCGCGGGACCGCCGGACCGCCGGACCGCCGACGGACCTGCGCGGACGGTCCGAATTGGACCCCTCCTGCCCGCGCGAATTTTTCGCAACGGCGGGTTGTATTTGAATTCGTATAGAGTCGTGCATGTTTTAAATTGTAACAGCTATCGGTGACGCTGGTCGCCACCCTTAGCTGGATCCCGAGACCCGGATCCGGTGCGGCCGGTTGGCCGGTTCGCGCCCTTTTGCTGGCCGCGTGCTCCCGGAAAGTCGCCCGCTGCCGCGGGCTCCGGGAAGACTAGGCCAACCCTAATTGGGTTGTAGTTTTCAAATTAGAGTCAAGTTTGTATTTTAGAGTGATCGGGGTACGTTCCCTCTTTACAGGAACGTAACTCGATCCGTTGTCCACCCCCGGTACCAGCCCGCCTGGTAGCAAAGTGCTCCTGGATTGATCGGGCGATCCGACGGTCCAGGGAGACCCAATTCCGGGAATTTATTCCCGTGTGAATTCTGTACATTTTCTATTCGTTCATTTGTCTTTTTTAAGTGGCGGCTCATCCCTGGCAACGGGGACAGCCGGCACTCGCGAGGCGGGAGAAGCAGCTAGCCCCTCGCGCGCTAGCTGTCACTGTTTTTTTTTGTACGCATTCTTGTTTATTTATTTATTTATTTTTGTTGCGTTGGCCGGGGTGCTTTAGGTCTAGTCATATTTTAAATACTATTTATTTATTTATATATATTTTATACCCTGCGTTATTTGTATTTATTTGTTTATTTATTAAAGTTTTAACCTGACGACCTAGCGGAACTGTTTTATTTTACCATATTTTATCTTATTTATTATTGCGCGTCGCCCCCGGCCCCCCGTGTTTGTTTTATTGTTTATGTTACTACCGCGGAGAGTTTGAACCTTTTAATCTATTGTACAGTTAGGATAAGAACGGATTTTATTT
>JAOPTO010000032.1:0-20761 GCA_033822845.1 Tetrapedia diversipes | reverse complement strand
AAATATTAACATTAAAAATCAATACGTTATAATTCCTGAAATCGTTACCATTCATTTTTATGTGAAACAATTATTATTATTTAAACATTGCAAAGCAACACAAGTTACGGATGTTTTTTAATTATTGAAAAAGATACGTTTGATACAACTGTATAAGAAGTTCAATGTGTTACTGATTTATTATTGTTTTATAAGGAAGAAATATAAGAAACACTGCCAACTTCTTGGAATCCATTTTTGTAATTTTTTGAATTTTGGTGGACTTTTGATGTTTCAGATAATGTTTTATTTAAGAGTGTTTTAACTCTACACATTTAAAAGGTGACCTAAAAATACCCAAACGCAAGATACCGAAATTAAATGTTGCTAGAATTTACTTGCATTAAAATTTACTTAATTTAAACAACACTGAAATTTACGAATATAACTATTTAACCCTTCGGATTCGGAAATTTATGAAATTTTGAAATTATTTCATTACCCTGTGTCGTTTTCGAGTACAAAATGTTAAAGCAACATTGTAGGACCCTAAATTCTGAACTTTTGGCCGGTAAAGTGTATCCAGATAGCACTGTACACCAATTCCTCTATTCGATCGTCCAGTATAACATACACGGTGATTCGACAAGAGGGTATCAGCGAAAAGCAGACGTTTAGTGAGAATTCCGAAAAGAAACGAGGCTAGTTTAGCCCCATCCAGGTACACTCTTACACGAATTACTTTCTTTGGTGGGATTTCACTTAAGCCTGCAAAATTTATTCGAACTCTTCACAGCGGCGGGCTACACGGAGCCCGTATGCCGCGCCATGCGACCATAATTTTGAGAAACGCCTCCCGCTGGTTACGCCGACAATTCCCGGCGTAATGTCCTCGACAATTCATTCCTAAATGGCCCGAACGGCAATCCTTAGCCGGTCCTGCACAAATCTTACGTGCGCTAGGCTCACGGGGAATACATTCACGCCCACGGACACATCTTCATCTGCTAATACGCAACTTTACGGGCGCCATTTGTGCGCTTCAACGCCTCCCACGAAAAAAAATTTGGTTGGAAACGGGGATTCCCTGGGAAACTGTTCGTTTCAAAGGATAATGCTAATTCGCGCTTTTAGATTGCGAATGCGAGAAAACAAATTTACAAGATGTGCAAAACTAAATACAGGCCTTTGGTATATCAAGTTTTTTACAAAGGTGTCTCTTACTATTTTATTCTCACAAGAAAATATCTCTCAACATTCGCAAAGTATTTTTTAACTCTCATATATACATATATTATATTTTTTAATAATGGCACCCACGCTCGCTTCCTTCATTTGTGTCTCTCTCGAATCCCTTACCAGATGTTCTCCGACATATATATTAACTTACAACTATTTTCATTGCAGTCACTTTTGCCAACTTGCACTCTATCACGCACTTAACCAATCACACCACAACTCTCACACTTTACTTCTAATAAAATCAATCACATCGATGAGGGTTGTGATCCGGTTAAGTTGGACTTTAATATTTTTAGTTAAGAAATCTGTGTTGAGGCACATAATGCTTAAACATCTTTCTCTCTTCACCCTTGTGTCTTCACCCCTTATACTGTTCATGACACGGGTACAGAACAAAGGCTGTTTTCGGAGTTTAGGATTTTACTTTACGATTTGCATGTAGTTAAAATATTAGTCTATGTCCTGGCGAGAGAAAGTAGTGTTTATAACTTGGAGTTTCTAGACTTTCGTTTCTCTCGTCCTCCCTAAATAAAGACGTGTCATAAAGAGAGAATTTCTGAAGGGTCATTCTTACATGCATTTATAACGGTAAAAATACCGAGAGTCAGAACCAGCAGGAATTTTTCGTTATTGCCAGCCGCTACCACCCTAGTAAGAAGCATCGCGATATTAAGAGCTCGAGAAAGGATACTTCACCGAGTTTAGACTTGCTGATCGGTATTCTTCCGAATTTAAGCTCACTGATCGGTATTCTTTCGAATTTAGGCTCGCTGATCGGTATTCTTACAAATTTAAGCTCGGTGATCGGTATTCTTCCGAATTTAGGCTCGCCGATCGGTATTCTTCCGAATTTAGGTTCGCTGATCGGTATTCTTCCGAATTTAGGAAAGCCAATCGGTGAGTTTTAACAAAATGTCAGAGACGATTGGCGGTTAGTGGCAACGAGTCCAACGAGTTTATTTAAACACATCCTTGAGACAAGAGACAAATTGCACTACAGAGCGTCTTCTCGCAAGATACAAATTACGTGTTTTTAAACGATCCCCGCCCAACCAATCATATATCGCGTAAAGTTTGTGCAGATCACATAGTTTGTGCAGTCAACAATCTAAATATATTATAAAATTTAAAAATATTTCTAAAAAGAGATAAAAAATTGGGCTCCACGAAGAAACGATGGAAACTTTTACGGAGATCTAATATTATGTCTTCATGGTTCAGCTATAAAGGACTTTACTATCTTAATATGTTTAAATAGTAACAAAGGCGAATAATAAAAAAATACATATAACTAATTAGAATAAAGAGTTGTGAAAATTAAGAGTTCAGAGTTAGAGAAAAATCAGTGTTCAAAATGCGAGCAGAGAGCAAGAGTTTCATAGTCTTTATTGGGAAAAATGTAACGATAACATGTCCGAGCTGTTATTGAGCATGTACGGATAGATGTGCAGTGCGTACAGGTGAGATACTTACACGCGTGACAGGTTGCGGTTCAATTAAAGAAGTCATAACAAGCGGATGTGTTAGAAATCACAAAGAGAATCATTATTAGAGATCAAATATATTATATTGTTTTTTAACGAGGAGTTTATTACATATGAAATATATATCCCTGAATTATATTATTCTATTTTCCTTCTAACAGTTTTCATACCTAATTCTTCGAATGTTATTCATTGATCACGTATCCATTTCATTACTTTCAATTTATTTTACACTATCCATCAACAACCTAATGTCCTTAACACTAGATTGCCGAAGTGAGTCAATTAGACTCACTTATGATTTTGTCAAGTTCAAGTATCATGTGAAAGGAACAGAAGTAAGGGCGTTTGTGCTAAATGTAATAATAAAATCTGCGGAAAATATATTTTAAAAGCAGCATATATATGTAATAATTGTTTTAAACAAACTTTCTTAAAAATAAAGTTTTATTTTTCTTTTTAACTTCAATTTGCATGTTTGAGTCAAATCAACCCGTTTCAGGCAAAATAGGTATATACCCACCATCCGACAATCTATTGTTAACTATCCGTGAAATAGGAGTGCAATGAAAGAGGTGTAAGAAAGAAGAATGCTGAAAGCTACTTAATTTAAACGCTAGCGAGGGCGTTGAATAACTTTTTCCTGTGGGATCGCACCATGTCCTTCCAAGTGAACACTTCCGCTGTAAACCTCATGGGAAATATATCGTGCGCCCCACAGTGTTATACGCGACGTTTCCACGGGTGTAACGCGGAAATGGTATAGATTCAAAATCTGGTCGGCGTGACGGAGCCGAGGATTTAATAGAAACACG
This sequence comes from Tetrapedia diversipes, assembly GCA_033822845.1. Lineage (NCBI taxonomy): Eukaryota > Metazoa > Arthropoda > Insecta > Hymenoptera > Apidae > Tetrapedia > Tetrapedia diversipes. The sequence goes on along the minus strand of JAOPTO010000032.1, from coordinate 17,241 downwards.
CCAAGACAATGGCTTTATGTTACAGTGCAGGGATGGTCGCAGTAACTCGTAAGAGGTGAAGGGTAAAAATAAATGGCGGCCACGGGCGTGGACAATAGAAAATGGATATTTGACAAAGGGCCACGTTACCGTGCGACACAACGCAGTTTTACGATAGGTGAGCTTTCAACAAACATATACAGGGTGTAACAGGAGACACGAGGCGATTGTACCTGTAAAAAGGACGCATGAAAAAGAAAATTAAGCTCTTTCTGTCTGGAGCTTTGTTTTTGAGAAAATCGGTTTATTGTATGAACGTGCATCTACTATCCTTGATAAAAAGTTTTCGATCAAACGAAACAATATAAAATTACCTAGAGATACTACAATTTTGAGATTTAAAATGAAAATTACGGAAAAATTAAATTTGTTTGATAGGAAGTAAATACATACCAAGTAATAAAAATGTTCGTTTGTTATCGAAAAGAAGACGAAGAAATACAGTATTAATTGGACTGTATATTCCAAAATATAATTCAGTAGTCAAAATGGTTCGTTTAGAATTTAGAGATCAAAACTAGATCGTAAGTTTATAAGTCTACTGCCCCAAAAATTCGTTTCCAATTGATTAAGACGTTCGTCGCCACGTCACCCATATGTGGGTGTCGCTCTTTTTCTTAAAGTTAAATAGGATTTAAAATTGGAATTTTAAAAGGAATTCAATGGAATGAACATTGAAGTATAATATATATAAATATAAAATACATAAAATAAAAATGAAAAATAAAAATTTTTGCTGCTTTTATATTTTTTTACCCCAGTTTTCTATGCAATCGGATTTGGGTCCAACGACTGCGTCACGCTGGGCGACGAATACGTTAAATTTATCCTCATCGACAATAGTAAATGTGTTGCGTTCCGGAATGGAAGCGAGTTACACTTTTAGCTAATTTCTTCATCATGCTGCCCGGAAGATAGCCTAGGACGGATCAGAGAAGGGACGGAGATGACTTGAACTTTGACGGTGGCAAAGGTCGACTGACTAATGGATACGGGATAAGCAGTGATTTAGTTGCATGACTGTAACTATTGATAACCAATGTGTTGGTGTTTCCAAATATTAGAGATGCGTTGGCATCCAACAAACTTTCAGTATTTTATGGAGAAGTCTGCATCGGACGAAGCTGTGATTTATGTTCTGTAAAACACATGCTAGTTTATAATGTGAAAATTTGAACAGAATATACGTAACAGGACAACGTAAAATATAATGGATCACATTTCACGCTTCGTTTCGCTCAACATTCTCTTCACAATCCGAACTTGTCGTTTTCACACTTTAACTCGTTCGCTACCAATCGTCATATGTATGCGAACACATCTGCTTCTTACCACAGCCCGACGTTACATATATGTAACAGACGTTTTTGGGCAATTCACTACTTTCTTACTTTACTTTTATTCTTATACTTATTATTGGACGAATGATTTGACGAACGAAGCAAACGTATAAGGATTTTTTATGAAATAAGCTAGCCAGCCCGTCAATTTGACAGGTTTCGTAGAGATAGGTATACTACATAGAAATTTCAAAAATTAAGAAGCTTAGGAAAAAGAAATTGGGTGTATAAATTCTTTGGATGAAATGATTAATTTACGATGCAAAATGGTTCAAATTAATGCTATGGTTTTTAAGGTATTTTATTTTGAAGTTTGAAGTCCGTCAAATTGACGGGTCCCGTAAACCTAGTGTTAAACGTGTTGTGAATTGAACAAAATTGTTAAGTTCTAAAACGGAAAATTGTATGAAGGTTGTACTTGGTCTGCGCTCGCATTAGATTATTTAGCAGTTGAATAGGTGTTCTGTCCCACGAAACAAAAGCGGGAAGTTTTCCTCGGCATATTTATGGCATAAGAGTGCCGGTACTGCTATTTTTAAGGATTAAGAAATTTTAAGCTTTTTGCCTTTTCTGTATTTATATTTATATAATTTGTTAGTCCTATAATTCATTTCTTCTAATTTAATATGACATATATATCTGACGCATGAGCTACAACGTTTAGTTTTTATCTGTAGCCCAGCGTCACATATTTGTGTCGGTTTAAAAGAACGTTTATTTTACTTTTTCAGGATGCTCTAAATACACATACGCAAAATCTATGCCAATTGATGTCATATCATTACGAAAAAAATCTTGGGCTGTGATGGATGTTTTACTCAGGAGACCCTGGTAGCGAACGGGTTAATCCGTGGACTATACGCGATGAACCACAAAATCGCCTAAACTCGTTCTACAATGGACACCTTTGATTTTCCTATTGTCCCTGTATCAGTATCGCCTGAAGCAGTCGGCAGCTGCACAGGCATTATCATCGATCTCCTCGCTATCAGTCCTCCCTTTTTACCCCTTTCTCCGGATCCCCCACCCCCTACCCCCTCACTCTTTGTCATTCCGTGGCACCATTACGAGAGGCCGTCGATATTATGGACATTTCCATGGCTGGAGAGGCGAACGATAGAGAGCAAGGGTGTGCACTCGCGGGCTACGGCTGGTTCATGTTTATGAAGTGAGCATAGTCCTCCACTTATGAATAATGTTACAGCCGGAGCCGTTCTGTATCGGAACGCGGCGTGACGTAACGTAACACCGTCGGCGTGGAATATAGATCCCGGCGGCACGGCCCTTTTCGTATCGATAGCGGGAACGATGTACAGGCAGGATACGCCGGTGTATCACTCTTCGAACAGAGACAGGATGTCCGTGCGGGGCGGTTCCCAGCGGAAGAACCTCCTAACAGGAAATCCTACTACGATGCAGTTTCCCTTCGCCCCTCGATTCGACGGAATAAATAAGACAGCTTTTATATCTATTGAAATCACAGCTGAGAACGGTCTTTAAAGTTTCTTCATATAGGGTAGAAGCAAGCGAATGAATATACTTTTCAACTTTTAGATCAATTACACCTAGTAATTAAGTAAATGAAAGAATGAAAGTAAGCGAACGTGCAATATTTTTCAAACTGATGTCGATCATATAAAAATTACTAACAAACTTGTGGTGATATGAAATCTCTGCGAGTGTTCTATGGGGCTGCATCAAACACTTTACAACGGGGCCTTAACGGTCGGCCCGTCTTTTGGCCCAAATGGCCAGCCGACTCTTATTACCACAGGTGTTTGATTGCAGCCTCATTAGAGTTCTGCTTACACTCGCAGAGTTCTTTTCATGTCTTCACATTTTCACCCTCTCGACGAGTCCAGGGAATATAAAAATCAAACTTCCCTGGGCGCGACACACAGTAACAACCAATCACTCAACACAGTCACACATACACACACACGCAAACACAGTCATACAGTCAGTCTATCACAGTTATCTATCACAGTCAATCTATCATTCAGTCATTCAGTTATAACACACAAACGTGTAATAATTCACAATAAAGACTCCTACAAACTAATGAAACATTTATTTCTTCGATGCTAAATTATGTGTAAAGTAGACAGATCTAAAAGAATATAATTCGAGAAAAAATTTGCACTAAAGAATATTTCGTTTATTTAACATATCCTCAAACGCAATAAGAAAACATACAAAATAACAGAATTACTACTTTTAACCAATTTCAATAAGTTCGTTTCTTAAGAGTTCGATCGGCAAAAATTTACATTTGCCAGCAATTTTGCAAAAACGTTTTCAAAAGCTCGACAGAGTCGGAAAGTTATCATTTCACCGGAAGTCGCGGGAACGGTAACAGCCGGGTTGCTGAATGGACATCCTGATTGATCACTCGGGAAACGATCGACGCAATCACAGTTCATCCTGTACGCCTCCACAGAGCCCGTGAAAATACAAACGGAGCGTTCCTCGCAAGAAGTCGGAGTTCGCAGACCAGCCAGCGCAAAAACGTCACATACAGTCGTAGAGAATCGACTACAATAAGCGCAAAAAGTTTTTAACCAGACTGTTTCTGTTTTCTTTAAGAGAGAATATTGGAAAATTCAGCACCGACTTTATCTGTTCGAAGTTTAACATTCGACTGTTAGGGAAAAATTGGGTAATTTGAGCCATTTCTTTGCTGGAAAAATATTTAGTCTGTTCATAACATCTATTACAATAAAGAACTCGTTAGCAACATAGAGGGCTTATGTTCTTTCACCTGCTTTAGTTCCTTCAAAACGCATTGGTACACAGTAAATGTTTTCTATAGTCTTCATAAATTATACATTGCTTTATATTTTGGTATTTTCAAATATTTGCAAAGTTGACATGGAACTATGTAAAACGCAGCATTGAAACGAGGAAAAATATTTTTAAATCAATTCACAATAAATAAAAAAAATTTAAAGAAAAGTATAATGTGTTTTACGAATACAAAAATCAGAAAAAGGATATTGGTGCGTTGTTCCTTATATCCTCAATTATCACAGATATTAACAAATTCTTGAAATCAAGTTTGTTCGACTTTTGGCTACAGATATTTCACTACCAGAGTTTAGTAACTTCTCTTTCATAAAAGAACCCCCTCTCCCTCTCCAAAACAATTTCTGTAGCCATTGTAGAACGGGGATCATGGTTTATCGAGTATGTGGAACGGAACTGAGATGAATTTTAAGCAATTGCCACGGTCGATTGGATTCAACCGCACTCGCTCTAATTTAATTAACGCTTCATGCTCGAACTTGCTTTGTTACTTTAATCGGCGGCCGGAAGTTGCAGACTCTCGCCTTGCTCGCGTCTTCTTCTTTCCGGTAAGCCTGACGATCGATCATTAAGTGAATGTATTGCAGGAAATTGCACGTTCCTGCGTGAAATGGTTCACGATGCGAGCGTGGATAGAAGACCGCATCAAATAATTCCAGGAAAATACGTTGAAGATGATTTTTTAATTAAAGTCACAAATTGAGATAAGCAATCTCTTTGATTCTCTTTCAAACCACACATGTCATTTTTCTCGCAATTATTTTTTTTTTTTAAGTATATACACATCAACCTTTATACTTATTTTAAAAGTAGTTTAAATTACACAAACATTTTCTGGAACTCGTCAAATTTCTTTTAAAAAACTGCTTATTGTGACATATGCTTCACTAAAGAGATCAGAAGTGTATAAAACTTTTAATTATTTTATTTATAATGCACCATTATCAAATCAGTCTCAAAGAAGAAATATAAAGATACGAATATTCCAAAAGAAGAAGAACATTAAGCAGGAGAAATTACGAGATGTGGAGAAAGTTCTGCTCTTTTATTGAAAACGCTCATTTTCTTTCAAACAAGTGCTTGATGAACAAATTTGTTTTGTTTTTCGAATTTTCTATATCTTTTCTTTTAATTTACAAATACTACTAATGTTGTGAAATATGTAAGATATTGTATTTAAGTATTTTTAGCAATTCTCAAAGCATTATACAGATATAAAAAGAGACAGAACTTTCTTCACGCCTTGTGATTATCAATAATGCTTGAATAAGTAGTTTAATTTGATTCTGATTCATACTTTTAACAGAATCTATTATTTTTTGTAGCCGTAAATGACATTCAGGGTATACTATCAATTTTGTGAACGATATCCGCTTTCGTTCAGTCAAATTTTGCAGACGAACCAGTCTGATGATTCGAAATTGAAGATCATCGCACGGAACAGAAATTACCGATTCACTAACTGTCACGGGCAAAAATTAATTTCTCCCTGTATCGTCCGCTCGGCTATTAATGACCGTGCGCACACCAATTAACCGTAACGAATGGCTTCTTTGTTAACAACAGAGCCGGCGTAATGGCGGACACGAACTATGCGCGTTATCTCCGGTTACACGAGAAACGGGCCGCAATAATAACGCGCACAAAACCTCACACTAGAAATTATACGCTATCGTTCATAGATCAAAGATGTGCAAAATTTTGTTCGAATAACAGATAAGAATAAGGAATAACATTTAATTCGTTATTAACGAATAATATTCATTCGTATAAGGATTTATTTAAATTAAAATTTATTAACTGAGATCAAAATTTATCTACATTACATATATCATATTGCACGCGGGCAAAATAGGAATGTAGGTATAGACAGTATTTTACGTGAAACACCAACTTTTTTAAACTTCATCTCTAATTGTGGAACGAACAATTATTCGTAATAATGTTAGAATAATGATTGCAGAATAATTTGTTGCGGATAATGAATAATTATTAGGTGGATAAAATATTGCAGGAAAAGCGTTTAAAATGCTTAACAATTTGTATAACTGAAACAGTAGAAATTTAGAAAAACTTTGATAAGCGAACTATTTGCGCCTTAAGAATTAAGAAAGTGATTCAACGTTCAGCTTAGCGAACAGTTAAAATATAAATAATTATTTTTAGGAAAACTGTTCGTCAATGGATGCGTGCTTTAAGAATCCATCGCTGTTCACGAGCAGAATTCACGAAGACCATCGACAAAATGAAAAAACCGGAGACGAAAAACATGACGAAGCAATACCGCAATAACCATCATCGCGAATCTCCATCTCAGGCCATTGCAGAGGAAGGGGGAGAGGGGTGCTGCAATTCCCGGGCTGAATGCATTATTAACGACGCTCTTAATTTCGTCCAAATTCGATTAATGCGCGGTCCGAGCTAGGGGATACGTGTGCTAACTGTTCCTTCACGTACAGGAAATAAAATGGGCTCCCAGAAGGAACAGAGCAGAGCGGGAAGGAGGGGAAATTCGAACGACCAGAGATCTGGCGATGGTGGTGGTGGTGGTAGCGGGACAGGGGTTGAACAACGGGAGGAAGAGGGAAAGCATCGGGAAAATGGAGCAGTTGAGCAGAACGAGAAGGAACGACGTGGTTCGTTAACGCTTTTATTGGAGAGCGATTCTTCACAAAGCCAATATACCCGGTGGCCCCTGTTCTCATTTACTGGCTCGTACATAGCCACTGCAACGGTTACGTTTATCCGCAGGGAGACTTCTACGGGCCGTGTAATTCGCTTAAGTCATCAACAACCGATCGCGGATACCTTAATAGTGTTTTCACGAGGCCATTCCGTCTCTTTTTGTCGGCTGTTGTATGAAATTTGCAGCAGAATATTCTTGTTGTTATGACCGTTCAATTATCAATCGAATCGGTCAACTGTTTAAAAAATTAAATTAAGTACAATCGACTAAATACGAGGCAACTGCTTATTGTTAACGTATACTTTCTTTCGGACTAATGTTTGTATGTTATGTGCATTTTGTAGCTATTCGCATATTTAATTTCCCATAAAAATCTACAATCTAGTCACTACTTTCATTCCTATATTAACTTATTTTTTTAACTGATCAGTATTTCACACTATTTTAACAGTTATTTGAAACTACATTTATAATGGAGTTTTTAAATTTAATTCTCCAAATTATGCGAATGAGTTATATTTTATGTGAGTAACCTTCTTAAAAAAGTTATAAGTTTTTAAGAAATTCACTTTGATCAGCCCTACGGTTCTATTTTGAACAATTCAAGAAGCTTATTCCCATCTTTTTCTTAACGTGTTCAAAATAATCTTATACACGCTTATTTATGTCAGAATTTTCTAAAAATCTCTGAGCTACTTAAATATGTGAATGATCATCAAAACGATAGCAATATTTAACAATTGATTTATGTGTAACGATATCAACGAGTACATATTCAATAGTACGTATAAAAAAAGCAAATTTAATTGTTAGAGGAAAGTAACAATTTTATTTTTCTTCGTTCCTTCTTTTCTACTAACTCTACTCTTCTAATAGAAGGAAATTTCGTAAAAATTGAAATTCAAAAGCTAAATTTTAACTGATGTATTAAATTCTGAATTCGTAATTATGTCAACTTATCAACTATGAATACAATTTTACATCTACAAGTAAAAAATATGCAAGCACCTAATTCTTTGTTAAACGTTTGAGATGATATTTTTCTCTTACAATAAACGTTATGCATCCGTTTCAATTCATCTATAGTTCTATGTCTAACAACTCACCAAATTCAGTAAATAATGACGAAATATTTGGAGTAAAAAAATCGTGTATAATGTATCTGAAGCATCTAAAGTGTTCTAAAATATCTAAAGACATCAAAAACATCTGTTTAACAATAATAAAATTCGTAAAGTATCACAGTAAACCTTTATCAAAAAAAAATAAGTCAAAGAATAAAATTACAGTTATGTTGAATTGGACACATAAATCTAACAATCAAACTAAATTCACGAATCGCTGTATTTTCAGTTAACGTAAATAGTCCAACAATAAGATACAGAATTTGTTCATCGAATATCAAACAGACGCATAAAATTCGTGCGCCCTTCGACTCTCTGCGGCAAAAGACGTGCGTTCTCCAAAATGGTTGCCGCGGAAAACCCTTCCTCGAATAAAATTAGCATTCCGTTGCTTCGTCGCGGTTCGGAAAATTCGGAATCATCCTTCATGGACGGGCTCGCGACTTTCTGCTACACACATCAACCGTTCTACGAGACCCGACCGGTTTCGAAACGGTGGTTAACGGATAGGAAAGAGAGAACGGCGAGCGGGACCAGCGGTGTGTAAAGAATTCGTGCCGTCGATGCCGCAAACTTTCGCTATAAACCACCAATTCAACCCTCCTCTCCTCTCCTCTCCTCTCCTTTTCGGATACATTCCCGCGCAGGTCGGGGTGCTCGTACCGCCGCGAGTTTGTACACTCTGGTCCATAAGTATTCGAATATTGCTAACAAGCATACCAAAGTCTTAACCGCTGATTTTTATGAAACTTCGCACAATTATAGAGTAGCCTAAAATATTGGATCTGTAATTTTTGTATCTGCCATTGTCCACGTTGAAGGGGTGAAAACTCAGCCAAAGTAGTGAAAATAAAACGTATTTGATCAAATATCTCGTAAAGTGATGAATTTTGTATTTCTTACTGATGAATTTGACTACGTAAACGGATTTGCAAAAAAATCAATCTGTTAAAGCTGTACAGAAGGTAATCGATCCTCGATCTATCGATTGATCTGAGATAGCGTTAGTGTAGTGTTAAAATATATAACTAACATGCCTTTATACTTTAGACTATATACTTTCTGAGGCGATGTGCTTTACGCTTGACAGGTCCTTGAAAAGAATAACAGTGTTTGTTTAATTACACAAAATATTACTTATCGATCATTTGTCAGTTACTTAAAATACCTAGTTAATAAAATACCTAGTTCTAAAATGTGTGTCAAATTAATACTGTAGCAGTTATATTAAACAGTATAAAATAACAAAAACAATATTTTTGGCTACTCTACAATTGTGCAAAGTTTCATAAAAATCGACGATTCACACTTCGGTATGTTCCACTGTAAATACAGAATTAAATGTTCACAGATTTAAAAAAGAATCAAGATGGTCGAAACGAACAATTCGTAATTTTTTGTAGAAATTTTTTAAATTTACTAAATTTTCTATAAATTCTTAGAAAAAACATAAATTAAGATTGGTTTTCCTTGTATTAAATATTTTTTCATACAAGTTTGAATTTGATTTCTTAACCTGATTTGTTCCTGATGAGTACACAAATTTTATTTTGCAGGTTTCAATGCATGAACGCAAATTCCTATAAATATAACACGCTTACGAAAAAAAAGTTAAAAAAGAAAATCTAGTGAAAGTATTAATATTTTATCCTAATCAATAAGTAAGATTCTAAATAAATCATGAAACTACATTTTGTATCATATATTTGTATATATCGTTTCACTTCATAATTATAAATATAAACTTTACATAATATTTAATTTGCTTTGTGTTCAATGATTTGTGAACGGAAGCGTACAGTCGATAATGAAAATTTTCATACGAAAGTTCGATTTCGAATATTAAAACAGAGAAACAAGATCTTAGGATATTTTACAGCTATTAACTTGCACATCAGTGAAGATTTGATAGATTCTGAAAAAGCAACGATATTTTCTATATCTGTTTATCGATAGATATAAATAAATTGCAAACACTATCACGAAATTCATTATACCTACAGCTTATTATAATTACAAATTTTGTTGATTTTAACCCACTCATCTTAATTCTATTTAAATATTCGTAGGATTATATATTTAGTTGATTTACATTTTTTTGTAAACTTTCACTTTCTTAGACTCTATAACCCTACCCTGACACATTAATTCATACAATTCATTACCATGAAAACTACCAAAGTGGTGAAAATAACCAATTCGTAATTCATTACAGTAACTACATAAATTTATTGCAGCGTATTTTCGAAAATGTTCTTATCTCAAGTATTTATTTTCATATAAGTGTCATTGTGATTGCTTTGTCGCAATACTTCACTTTGGCATTGAATGTCAGAAGCTGTTGTCCCTTGGTTACAAATGTTTGAAATTTGACAGGCGAACAGAGACTTCTGTGACCGACTGTATATTCGCGACAAGCCATCACAGGCCAAATTCGCTTGTTGTGTGCAGCGACACGGGCAGCACCGAGGCACACTCTTTGACACACGAGCTGCAATCGCGCGTGAGTATCACGCAAATGCGCACATTTGTCAGGTATCTCCTTTCACGTGATATCTTCCGCGTTCCAGAACAATGTGAATCAACGTTCGCTCCCTTGCGCCGAAAACGGACGAGTTTCACCGGATCTGAAGGAAGTCTTCCGGTATTCCACAAGGGGCTCGAATACAGGACTACTTGAAGGATGCACGGTATGACCCGTCTTACCTAAACATCGAATATCTGAACGTTATATCCAGATGTTCTATTATCTGAACAGGGTATCGTCTGACAACAGTGTAGTATTAATAAAATAAGATTGTTTATTATTGGTTAAAAAGGAAAAAAGATTACAATACTGTGTATAGTTTTGTGGCGGAAATATGTCAGAATTTACCGCTCCTAGCGGCGAATTTGGGAACAACGCGATACGGTTACGATTTTCGAAAAAAAAGAAAAAAAGGAGAGATCGGCTAGGCGATATTGTATTACGATAGTTAAATAATGTTTATGTACATACTTTTAAATTTTGGTGTGCTTAATTAGCCACAGTTTTAATACTCCATGCAATTCTATTACACGCACCAACATTTCGTTCAGCTTTGCCGCTTTTTGCCAGAGAAAAACTTTCTGTCTCCCACCATGCACTTCGGAAAAATTCCTTCAAGTATGGCCATATTTGGGCATATTCCTAGGGCGTCACACATCGCCAAAGGTCGCCTGAATTCTCGCTATCCACCCCCCACTTTCTCTTAGAATTTAGAACTAACGAACGATACTACAACAGTAACTCATTTTAAGAAACTAAGAAACTCTTGTCCCTTTGTTTCAAAGCTATCACACGTCACATTGGTATTCTACAATGAACTTGAATTCATGACCATTTGAGAGATTTACGGTAAGACCTCTATTAATCTGAACACCGACTATCTGAATATTGTTCCCAGATATTCTATTATCCGAACATGGATTCATCTAATGATAGTAATTCATTTTAAGAAACTGTTAGCTACACTAATAATATATTGAATTAAAATTTAACTGTGCAGTTGATCTCACAAGAATTCGACCACCTCATGTATTGAACAAACTTCATATAAAAATAGAGGTTTGCGAATAGAAAACTGTAGCAACATGGTAAAATAAATTAATAAGTACTTCATAAAAATAAATTATGCTACAATGTTTTACTTGTAAATCTATAATTTTGCACAAACTTACTCGATACTTAAAGCGGCCAGATACTTTAGAATCAATTATAAATGACAACGAAATGATTAAACTGAGATAAAATCAAACTCACAACGTAAAAGCAACGTAACATTCGTTTTTAGACCTAGTTATAAGAAATAACTTCTATTTGAAAGGCTTTCCCGTATCTTGCATAGTTTCCAAGTTATAACAAGAAAAGCAAACACAGCCGAATATTTGGGAGTTAATTTTTACCTCTCAAAGTGAATTTGTGCAGCAAGAAAAAGCTGCTTAATACGTATCCCAATATTTCCGAAATTTCAGAATTTTTTTACTTTCCGACTTGGAGATCTTCTCCTGTGAGAGGTTCCCTTGACGTGTCATCATTTTCGACGTCGAAGTGACGTTCGATAAACTTGCACTTTCGCAAATTGATAAACTTCAAGGAACTAATTGAACCCATTCATACATTCATAACTGCAAATCTTTTGTTCCATTTCCTCATTCACTTATCCAAACATTACTGCACAGTTCGACGAACAATTTTTAGTCGCACATTACCAAAAGCATTCGTCCAGATAGATATTCGCCCATTAAGCAGTTACGTCCGCAAAGAGTTAATTTCCATTGAAAGATCAGCGATAACACGGTTCAAGAATGTTACAAAGTGCAGTGCATCACGAAAAGGGCGACGCGAAGTCGCGTTCCCAGTCCTCCGTCCGAAAATTGTTCCTCTCCGATTCAGTCGTGGCTCATGTTAACCCCAGATGCACAAGTTGCGCGTCGACTTCGTGGAAATTCGCGAAGTGTCCGCATAAATCGCCGAAACTGGGTCGCGAAAACAGTCTCGTTACTCTGTCGTTCCGCTCGAGATGCGGCGCGTCGCCTCGCCCTTTCTCCTACAGCCTGGGCTCGACCTTCGAGAAGAAACTAGTCAAATCTTATTCATAGTTGCAGCAGAGAAATCAGTATCCGATAGTAACTGTATTATGTGTCAGTTATGCAATTGACACGGATTCCGCGGCAATTTCTTCCTATAACATCTTTTAATTAACACTAGATATACCAGCTATTTAAATATACCTATTTCTACCAAAACCAGTCAGAATGACTGGTGTGTAAGAAAAAATGCTTATTGAGGCTTCCAGTCTTTATTCATTCTTAAAAAATGACAAAAAAAGTTTAACAGTATTAATAGTAATAGATAAATGGATTTATAAACAAAAATTGTCAAATAACAAAACGCTTAATTGTTTACAGTTTGTCGATCACAGTTTCTACATATGTAGATTTTGCTGCGTGTACACTTTCCGCATACACTTTTTTTACATGTATTGCAAATATTTGTAGTTTTATTGTTATTACAATATCCTGTTTGACACCATTTGCGTACAGGAACCGTGCCACTTGTAGTTGGTATATTAGCTTCGTGTGGTTTTTGCCTTGAAGTCTGATATTCTGAAGCAAGTTCTTCTGCTAATTGAAACAGAAAGTCTTTCCGTGAGATATTTTCTCCTGTTGTATTTTTGTACAATATCCAACAATTTATACCGGCTAAATCTAAAATGTTGAAAAAGACTTGAAGTGGCCACCTTCTGGAACCTGATTTCACGGTATATTTTCGTGCCATTTGATCAGTAACATCGACGCCAAATTTAGTTCTATTATAAAACGATATAGTTTCAGGTAATTTCATAGCAGTTTTATCAATTTTTACGTGTTTATGTTTTGTACTTAGTATAAGTACTTTTTTATTTGGTTTGCTCTTGTAAACGGTAAGTGCATTCATTGGATTGGTACAACAACGTTGAGAAACGAGCCATGCTGTCTTTTTTCAACTTGCAAATTTTCGACAGTTCCCTCTTTGCGCGTATTGTTCCAAGCAACGAAGTATTTTTAGATCTTAATTTTAACACTAAAGGAATACTTGTAAAAAAATTATCGGTTGTTACAGTTCTACCCTTCATGGTATACGGTTCAAGAAGTTTCATTACGACAAATTCGCTTAGGGAGGTTGATGCATTTCGAGCCTCGTCTTTTCCTAAATACGGAAAGCCATTTACCACATATTTCGTCTGTACATCAGACGCCAGCCAAAATTTTATACCAAATTTATGAGGTTTGTTTGGCATATTCTGGGTAAATCTGCATCTGGCCTTCGTTGGAAACAGTTGCTTATCCACGGCAATATAAGCTCCCGGTTTGAAGCAATTTTGACTGATTTCTATAAATTTATCTCAAACTGCTGAGACTAAAGCGAATTTATCTGTTTGTAAATGTTGACTCCTCTGATTTCTTCTGTCGAATCGAATATATTGCAGAATCTCAGTAAAATCACGTCTACTCATAGTGCTGGAGAAAAATGATGGTCCCCATTTGTTGTTCCACAAATATTGAAGCCTCAAAGTATTTCCTTCGTACGCCCTACGTGCGTACAATATTGCAAGAAACGCCTTCAATTTTGCTTGCGTAATTGTCCAGGTTTTCCCCAAAACTCGAGAGGCTTCTAACTCTGTACAAATTGGTACATGTTCCAAAATATGGTTGTCAATTAGTAATAGGAACGCACTGCTTAGATTCCCCTTCATAATGTTTCTTTTAGCATGTGCTGTTGGCCCATGTACATCTTTGAAAACACTCTGAACTGGTAATCTACCAGCAACACCTCCTTCTGCAATTCTTTTCCAAACAGTTCCGTTTCGAGTAGCTCATCCCACCCTCGTTCTCGAAACGCGTACTAAGGGCACAAGAACGGGGGTAGGCGGTATTCAGGGCGTACGCTGATTGGGGTCTTCATTTTTTGACTCCAACCAATGGGCTGTTATATGTACTGCATCGGTTTTATGATCCTTCTGAAATCATATTTCTGTGCCGATAAAACATTGCAGTACCCATCAATTGTTATAGCTGCCCCAATCTCATTTCATCACAGAATTTCTGCATAGAAACATGCACCAGTCATTTTGACTGGTACTGGTATAAATGTCAAAAACAAAAAATATATTTGTTATGAATATTAATAAAATAATTTTAAGTTCATAAAATGTATTCTCTACTTATAGCTACAAAAGTCATAACATCATTTCACAAAGCAAATGTTACATGCAGTAGGAATTTTGAAATGAAATTGCACAACCAGTCAAAATGACTGGTCTGGTAAATCTAGTGTTAACACACGTCGCTGCACTACGAATTTTACTGAGATCCATACTTTTATGTAAAAAAATTATACGTTCAGTTTCTGACGACGCTTGTCTTAATTAAGCCTTAACAGTCAACGCGTTTAAAAGTCAATTATTTGAAAAATGTAGCATAATAGTTGCCGTGAGAACTTTAGCGACTCGTTATCTATTAAAGAAAATAATGATGTTCCAACTATAAAAGAGAAAACTGAACCATTTCAAGTAATCTTTCTTTCAGTTTTTGTCGGGCCACTTCAAGTCAAAAGGTTGTTGAGTTTCGTAATGTCACGGGTGAACACTTTAGGAATAGTTTATTTATCAAGATCTGTATGACTAGGTGGTACAGAAATGTTCTTTTTTTATCTCTATAATGGTTTAGGAAAGATTAGGAAGAAGTTA
This sequence comes from Tetrapedia diversipes, assembly GCA_033822845.1. Taxonomy (NCBI): domain Eukaryota; kingdom Metazoa; phylum Arthropoda; class Insecta; order Hymenoptera; family Apidae; genus Tetrapedia; species Tetrapedia diversipes. Next base: position 1,997 of record JAOPTO010000032.1, on the reverse strand, counting down.
AAAGGACTTAGACTTTAGTGACAGCAAATCTCGGATGACTAAGAGATAAGGGATGAGGCGTGATTTAATAGCCTGACTATTGAAAACTGATGGACTGGAATTCGTTAATACGGATATAAGTTGGTACTCAACAAGATTTAAAACACGCACTATTGGAAAAGTAATGGGCCCGCGCCAATACAAAGTCAATTTGTGAGCAGCATGGGACAGCAAAAGAGCCTTCCTTTTGCTAGCGGCCATGATCGAAGAAAACCAATTTTCGGTGTCGTTTTGTCTCTGACCAGCATCTTCCAAACAATCAAGATTCACATGATTTCTTCAAGCCTTTAGCATGCGTCTTTGTATCTCACACATATACAAACAGCATAGTGTAGTTGAACATATATCAGTGACACGATACCGTTTCAGTTTTAATTTCAGCAACGTTCAAGAATTCTTTTTAGCTTAACAGCTAAGTTCCTTGTCAGTGGTGTCCATCATTAACAGGAGCCAGCATGGTTAATGATACTTAACCTCCTTTCTTTCTTTCGACCCGAAAAAGTGGAAAATTGACTCCCGTTTCTCCAGTTAGCATATTATCAGTATTGTCAATCCACGAGAAAAAGGACACAGTGCTTTATATCCCCCACTCCAGTTATAATTGTAAGAATGCGATTGAATAGATACGATTCTGGAAAAGTGTGAAAAGTGTTGAGTTGAGCGATAGCCATGTGAACGTAGAATATTTGGACTAGAGAGTTTCTGACAAAAATGATCGAGTGAGAAAGGTGAGAAAGGTTTACAATAGAAAGAAGGAAACAAGAGTTTGGAAGAATATATAACGAGGAGAATGCGATCGCGAAGCAGAAAGAGTGTGATTGTGAGAGAAGCAAGGACGTCGAAGTGGTTAAGTTGAAAGTTGTTACTATTAAACTATTTTAAATATACAGGGTGTCCCAGGTTTTAATGTCCAAACTTTGTTAGTGTATTCTATGGCACAAAATAAGAAAAAAATGTTATGTAAACATAGGTCATATAGAGCTTTATTAAGAAGTTATAACAAAAATTCAATGTAGCAGCACGGAAGGAATTTTGCAAAAATCTCGGAAACTAAGGCCGAGCGACGGTTATATGTATAGAAAAAAGTTGTTCAGAATACTCTCTTCTATAATATATTTCAGAATCATTAAAATCGGAGTTGAGGTCCCTAAAGGAAATAATCACCTACTTCTTAGCGTTTAAACGTATCCGCTTGAATCTATTCACACGCCAGCTCTCGTTGCGATCCTCACAAGCTATTATTGGTGAAAATTCGTTTCAATGTTTGATGACCTCAGATAGTAAACATAGCTTACATAAACACACTAAAAGACACAATACCGTTGATGTATCGAAGCCAATGCTTGCAATAACAGCAAGTTGATCACTATTCCTATTCTGAATTATTGTTATAACATTTTAATAAAGCTCTATATGACCTATGTTTACGTAAAATTTTTTTCTTACTTTGTATCATGACAAAGTTTGAACATTAAAACCTGGGACACCCTGTACATCTAATATACATCTAAGAACTATACTTTGTTTCGCCTACACCTGAACTCTATCATCTCTCTAAATAAAATAAAATTCCTATATAATTCACTCGTTCTCCTACCATTACAGGTATCGATCACTGTTGGCCGAAGACGGTGACGAATATCAACGGCAGTCAATTGGTGACTGAGTGAGATAGAATACTCGTTCACTGTCAGCACATATTTTACGTCACTCGGTCACGAATTGATAGCAGTTGATCTTCGTCACCGTCTCGGCTAACAGCGATCACTGCCTGTGACCATAGGGGAATCAGCGGATTGCAACAGGAATGGGAATATAAACACGCCATGCCTTCTTCTCGTGGAAGAATCGCAGTATGTGACAGGAGGGCTAAGGGGTGTCTTTCGCTGAGTCCACCTATCCTCGCTTTTGACGTTCTCAAATTCGACAGAGTGGGATCTTGTCAAGATCGCTCTATC
>JAOPTO010000031.1:0-44264 GCA_033822845.1 Tetrapedia diversipes | reverse complement strand
CACCGCCGGGCCTACACTGCGACAGGCGTAGCTATTGCATCATAGCCCTTGCAGCTGTAAAGGAACGACCGTTGCTTCGATCCACAGATCGAGCGTATTCTGTGACTTTTTCAAGACCCCCGTGCGTGAATTCCCGATTCACATGATGCACGGGAACAGATTTGCACTGCAATCTGAACATCATTTTCGACATTAAGAGTGTCATAGTAGGCGTATCCAGTGCCGACGGCCAAGGATGCCATATTGTCCCATGCTCCCAGCCTCATGACGGGGTAGCGCCTGGCTCTTTGCCTTCGTACCAAACGGTGGTCCATGCCTAACACCGCCGACCACTCACCATAAGCACGGTAACTGTCCTCGGCGATCTCATCAGCAGGAGCCAGCCCCATGCGCTCCAGTACGTGTCTAGGAGCCCCATAGTACCGAGCTCCCCCCACCCCGTGACCCCCAACACCCTCAATCTTTTGGTGCCACCGCACTGTGAGGGACACCGTGATAGAATTTACCTCTAGCCAGTTCACCCCTTTAGGGAAATAGCTAGCGGTATAATTTGAAAAAGCAGTCTGGGTAGTTGTCAATAGCCTATGAACCACCACGTCCAAGGCGTCGCTCATGTTATGCGGCACGATTAACCGGTCCCTAGGAAGCTCCCCCTGTGGTCACAACTCTGTATGTCATAGGCATTACCGCCCAACGTCACTGACGAAGTTGTCTTAGTCGGTATGACAAACACTATCTTCGAAGTCTTATCAGGCAAGTCGACTAAGCCCGCCGTCCGCACGAATGTCTCACGACGCGCCCTTTGTCCGCCGTTCTGGGTTTGATCACCGACCTCCGCCATGTCAAAAACATCAAATACATGAGCCATGGGATATGTAAGGTGCGATACCACCCAGGCATCACGTCCCACGCAGTCAGGCTGTCTATTATCCGCTATAGGTATGACTTTGACGCTGTCTTGTCTGATGTTCCATACCTCCCAACCCCGACCTCCGACCAACAACTCCCGCCGCCGCGCAACATAGCCTCCAGGACGTCCGCCGTAACGAAAACTGCACGGTATTCCCAATCTCCGACCGCCCTCGTGGACACCACGTGCTTCGTAGGCTCTTCAGCAATCGCCCATGCATACCCTACCCCCGAAGGCTGCACGACACGGCGCTCTCTCAACTCGTCATAAAGGTCCACTTTAATCGCCAGACTTCGATAATCAGCTTTACTGTGGTCCATATACGAGTCTAAACCAGCTGCGAGGAGGGGCGTGTTACTAATGTACCCGTACGTATATAGCCCTTTAGCAGGGTTGATCACCCCAGGGCAGGACGGAGCAGGGCTGGTGGCTGCCTCTATGACGGTGGCCGCTGCTTCCGTCTTCATTAGTCTACCGTGCCTGAGTCTGGGGTCGACTCCCACGCCTACCCATTTCAAGCGATCCCAAGAAACTCGGTTTCCTAGAACCGCATGCCAGCCGAGACTACGCCTTACCGCTCCACGGACACATCCATCTCCCTCCTCCGAGAAACGGGCTGGTGGTGGATGCACTTGAGGACTTTCACCGTTGGTCTCCTTCTCTCCATCCTCGCACTCACCACCACACCCGCTGGTCCCCGATGCCACATCCAATACACCTGCTGTTGGTGGGCAGGATTTTAAGTAAGACGTACGCCATTCTGTGGGCGTGCATCCCCTAATGCTTCACGAATAAGGACAGCAGAGATGCACGGGACAGAATGGGTGATTATTATCGTCCCCGGCGAACTCCGAAAGTCGGAGATCGTCGGTTGTTCTTTCCTCGTTTTCCTGAGGAATTCAGGTGCTTTTGTCGGTGGACCATAAGAAACTTATGGGTGCCCACCGACGTCACGGAGCTGCGGAATGCGAAACGCATGAATCTACAATCGGCGACTGCCGCGTCCAATTATAAACTCTTCCGCTCGTTGGTCGATGCGCGTGTCTACTAACAAAAGCGTATAAAAAGAACCTACCGCTCGACCGTAAAACTGTGACCCCGTGACTTAAACTGATTTCAAATTAATTCCCGAAATTTGGAGACGCAATACGCGGAACGTCTAACCGAAGTATCTTTAAACTTCAAAAGCCTAAAAGTCTAAAAGTCTCGTTCTTCTGCTCGCGCACGGCTTAAATACCTCGCGGAAAGAACGTTTTTCTCTCTCTCACTCATGTGGATACGCCCTGGACACCGTGCATGCATGCCTGGGGGAACTCGGCCTTTATTCTACCGAACCTTTCCAGCACAGCACGGCCAACACGCGGATAGGCCGCACGGACGATCAGGTGTGCGTGATCCTCAAAAACCCCCTCCCCCAATACACAACCGTCACATTTTTTATGCCTACCCTCGAGTTTCCGCAACCCGGTTAAGAACTCACTATAAGGCAACCTCCACGCTCCGTTGCCACACCCGCAATCGAGGTTGAAATTATACTTGGCCCGCAGCTCTCCTATGGCCTGGTCCCGTGCTCTGGTGAACAGGGCAGGAGACCACTGGCTCTCGGGGATTATCTGCAATTCTCCCCTCCAATCGGCCGCCCTCAGATTTCTCAGCGCCGTGGGGCCGCAAGAACATCTTGGGCCTCCTTCCCACCATGCTCTTCCAAGGTCTCGGGCCTGGGGGCAACACGCTCCACAACTACCTTCATCTTGTCCCCTCTCTTCGACTCTTTCTCCTCCAATAACAGTGGATCGACCCCCCCTCTCTGTTCCCACTTTCCTGCACATATATCCCATCCGACTCATAGGGTCGAGCCCACACCCTCCGAGGGAGTTAGATGTTATCGCGTATGCCGCAGCCTTACTCATATCCAACCCCTGGGCACCTGCGTATTCCAAATACAGGGCAGCACACCTCTCAGGACTCGCCACTCTGAGCGACAGTAGATGCCATTGGCTCAGGTTAGAATATAGGCGCTCGCCCGGTGTTAGGGGCGATGCCTGCACAGGATTACGGAACCGAATGTTTACGAAGCTCCAGGCTAAATAGCCAGTCACGCCCTCTGGCTCGTAGCTCCGTCTCAAGAACTCTCCTCTGGTCCGAGAGATGTAGGTCTTTAGTGGGTGTACTTCATACCCCACCTTGCCATAGCAATCAATCAAGGTCTGGACGAACGAAAGGCTAGGCGTGGCAAAGATAACGTCATCGCCCTGCGCATAAAAGTGCCGGACATCATTGCTCACCCCCGTCAGTGCATCCGCTATTCTGCACATAACCCTGAAGCTGCATATGTTGAGGATGGTATCCAACACCGCAGTCCACCTCCAGCCCGAAGGCAACCCGTTCACCCATGGGAAGCGCTTGTCCCCCACGTGAACCACCGCTCTCAGGTCAAAGAGGGAGCACCATAATGCGGAAAAAACCTTCGGGAAATCGCTGTCCGGCAATTTGTCCGCTATATGCGCCCCGATTTCAGCGAGAACGACCCTTATTGTGGCTTTGCTCTGATGTTGGTCAAAACCACCCTGGTCGAGCGGCACCTTCCACAACTCCTCGCTCCTCACTGCCTTGATTAAATCGTAGTCTATCCTTTCATTGCCCGCTTCACCAACAAAGAGCGTGCTGAGCGGAGAGCCGTGAAGACCGTCTTCGAGGAACAATGACAAATAGTTCATTTTTCTATTCACCTCGTCTCCTGTCTTCACAACAGGGCGGATCTTCGAGCCCTCACTCTTTTGCATCACGTGCATCTGCTCCTTACTGGGTGTCATTAGTTCCATATATATATTCAAAAATCATCGAAATCGGTGAGACCCCTCCCCCTTTTCTAAGTAATTACCTCATACCTTGCTATTAAATTTTATACGACCTTGTTTAAACATTATATTCAACTATAGACCACACTTTTTCGCAAGGGAAAATGTCTGGAGTTTATGAAAAGGGTAGCTTTCCATAGCAATTTTTTACAGAAATGTGATATATCGCTTGTATTTCTTTTACGCGTAACATTATTTTCCACCATAAATCCAAATCCGTGACCAAATAATGGTGTAGAACAGGAGAAAAGTAAAACATATGAACGTATTCGAATTGAAAGAAACGACAATTCCGTGGGTAGTGTAAAATATATGATGAACACGTCACCATTTCATATAGTACCTACTAAACTGGAATTTCATAAATTTTATTCATCCAATTTGCAAGCATCAGAATACTTATAGAAATTTACGTAGGTATGAGAAGTCATTGGAAAATTATTAAAATCCTTCCAAAGTTATACCGAGAAATTCAATTAATCAATGTTACAATAGAAATCTAATTAATTGTATAATATACTATGTATTTATTTCAACTGAAAATATCCGAAAATATTGTAGTGTGGGTAAAAAAACGAAATTAAAACCGTTTTATTGAAATATACAAGCAACATGAATCGACGAAACACACACACAGCACATCGCATCAATCTTTTTTTTTTTTAATTCTTTTATTTTTCAACCACGACAGACACAAATTATACAGATCACACATCACCGCATTCGAACCTTAAGGTCTATATACAATGTCTTTTACATACCCTCGACACACTCATCCATCCATACAACCATTCCTCCCTCTCATACCGTATATTCTATGAACCAATAAACCAATAAATAATCACAAATCTCCACCTCGGTTTCATACATTCACAATGCACATAAAATCTTTCACATTTCTTAACCCTCCCACTACTGAAGCTTGGTGGCCTGGCTATGGGTCTTTCAAGACCCTCACGGATATTCCACTAATGCACATTTAGAACCGTCCAAGTGGCTCCCCAATGCCACGCTACCCAATGTGACGATCGCTCGAGACTCAGGTCCTCACCAATACTGTATGCAGTGACAATCACTAGATTCATAGGAAGATATAGGAGCGTATAGGAACAGATAATAATAACGTCAATTATCAAACGTCCAAGCTATATTTATTGTATATTTACGTATTGTCGCGCATGCTATATAAAATTTGCTGTATTTTTCTCGAATCGCCACTGCAAATGGATGGTCTTTCACAATTATCGCACACGGCTGTATATTTATTATCATTGCCTACACAGAGACAACACACGATCTCTCTTTTGTTTTGCGTTCCTACATAGTGCTGAAAACTAAAATCTAAATAGTAAATACAAAAATAGTGTAAACTACTAAATACTAAATACTAGAATATAATGGTAAAATGCTAAAAGAATAATACAGACATGGAAATACAAAGTAAACTTTGAAATACATAATTGTTTCGATTTGCTGCATAAGTTTCTTCCTCACAGCATTGCCAAAAAACTGACTGTCGCGTCGGTTTCGATTCCTCGACTCTGACAAAAACGTATATGTAATCACATGCACATATGGGTTAGTGCAATCGATCACTTTTCGCCTACCACGCTGTGATGCCAGATTGGTGACCGGGGTTCTCGAGAACACCCCCCACAGCTACGTACACTACCGCAGGAGACGCGTGTACATGAGCTCAGTGTTTCGGACGACTTCGCGAAATCGAGCGAGAAAACAAATGAAAGTCTTTCTCTCTCTCTTTCGCTATATTAACCGTTTATTTTGAAAGTGGTGTAAGTCCATTTTCTCGTGTTTCGAAAAAATTAAAGGTTAGCATATCTCTGAATAAAAAAATATAGATTAATTATATCAAGTCTGGCAATGTTTTTACTGATTTATCCATATGTAATTTGATTATAGAAATTTGTATCAGACGAATTTAACTAAAATAATGTATATTTACGGGCTGCAAATGGACTTACACCACTTTCAAAATTAGTCAATTGTAAAAATCGTTTAATTTCAATTAAAAAAAATCAGATATCACTTAAAATATTAGGGGGACCGGAAAGTAATGTCGTTTTCTTACACATAAATTCAAACACATAAATTTTTAAAGAGTTTTTATTTTTAATCAATGATGTAATCACCCTCGTTATCAACAATCTTCTGCCATCTAGTGTGCAAATTTTCAATGTTGGATTGATAAAAATCAATTAGTTTTTGAGCAAAATATCTGGAGATGGCATTTTGTATGTCATCCAAATTTGCAAATCTTTTGTCACTTAAAAAGTGTTATAGAGATCGGAATAAATGGAAATCTGATAGTGCAACATAGTGCGAGTATGGTGGGTGAAGCAGAACCTCTCACCTCAATTCATTAATTTTTTCCAGGGTCTGTCTTGCACAGTGCGGTCATGCAATTATCGTGTTGCAGAATAACGCCTTTTCTGTTAATAATCACTAGCCACTTTACAATTGAAGATTGGTTTACTCGATCCAACTGTTCACAGTAAAGGTCTGCATTCACAGTTTGTCCGGATTTCAGCACTTCAAAATGAATAACGCCGCGAATACTTCATCAAACACACAAAACGGCCTTTTTGGGGTGTAAACCTGGCTTAGCAGTACTTCGTGGCGATTCATTCGGAGAGAGCCACTGCCTTTTGCGTTTTGGATTCCCATAAAGGACCCATCTTTCATCTCCAGTGATCAAGCAATCAAAAAACGCTTCTGTATTATGCTGTTAAAGCAGTAGGTTGCATGTGGTGGATCAGTTAGCTTTGTTCTCTTCGAACAAATTATGCGGGACTCAAATACCCTGCTCTGTTTACTTTCCCAATCTGTTGCAAATGTTCTTAGATAGTCGATCAAGATTGTTTAAGACAGTCTACCACTTACTCAATTGTCTTACATGGATTTGCTTCCACTTCCGTTCTTAACACGTCATTGTTTAAAGTTGTTGGTCTCCCTGATCGATACGAGTCAAAAAGATCAAAATTACCGGATTTGAACTTAGCAAACCACCTCTGACATTTACGAACGTCTAATCCATTTGAGTATACATTGTAAATGTTTTTGATAGCAACTGTTGAGTTACTACCCTTGCGAAACTCAAAAAGCATGCAATGTCGGATACCTACCTCTTCTGGTATTTGGCTAGCTATATCACTCAAAATTGCAAAAGAAATTTTAATTCAATTATTTACAAATAAACAAGTCTCTATAACTTTAAAATGTCTTTGGTATGATTTTGAAGTACACAATGAGCTGAGAAATGACGATCAAATATTAACATGCGCAGAAACGACATTACTTTCCGGTCCCCCTAATATTTCATATTAATCCAATTATTGTTTACAAACAATAAAATGATATAAAATAGAAGTAGTATTTTTATCTTTAAGCGTTAATTGTATTGTTAAAATTAACATAAGGTATTGGTAGTATTTACTTATGCTCTTCTTTTAGTAGTGTTTTAAAATATTCATTATGCACAGGAAGTATATAGGGTAATAACTGATCCATATCCTTATATTTTTCGTAAGTAATAGGCGTGATAGTCTTAAATTCTAGGCTCCCTATCGGGTTTTATGTAAAGTAGTATATAGTGCACCTTCATGAAACATCATCCAACATATTTGCTACCAATTTACTTTTTCTCTGCTAGTGTTACTGTTTATGTGTTTTTGGATTGCGATCTGTAGATTTTTTGTTGAAATGAAATCCTGTAGTTTCATTTCATGTAAAATGAATTTATTAAGTTGTCTATATTCTTTTATGACATCATGATAATTCTGTGGTGTGCACAGGAAATTGTTTTTTCGTAATGCCTGACACTTGTCTATAAAAGAAATTCGACTTTTTCACCACTTTCATATTCGATGGTTACGCAATTCCTTTTACCGGCCAACTTTAAATTGAACGAAGCATGGGAAGTTTTTTGAAATTAAATACTAACTAGTTATAAATGAAAAGTTTACTCTAAATTAAGCAGAAATTATGTGATATCTCATTTTTTTACATAATGGACTTGAACCACTTTCAAAATAAACTGTCCACATCTCTATCTCTCGTTTCTATGATTGTTATTATCGCACTGATTGTATTTTTGTTTCACCCCCTCGCTGTTCTCTGAATCTATACCATCCATGCACAAATCTTATAGATCAAACTTCGGTACACTTCTTCCACATTACGAACACTAATATCTACTCATAGTTTATCATACGCACTTGTCACACTTATCCTTCCATACAGACGTTATTTTCTTTCATATCCTACAACAAGATAGATAGAATATACCACAACAAGAACAGAGGGGCAAAAATTATAAACAGTTTTTTAGAAGGCGACGGTATTCCAATATTTTCCCATTCACAATTGGAACTTGAGAAAGACGTAACGAAAATAATAGAACGGAGGCAAAAAGACAAACGTACACTTCGATGGTACCTTTTTCGATACCCTTTCTTGCAACATCAGTGGAATGAACAGGAAAGTTTGCTTATTTCGAGAACATTAAAATTTCCGTTTGACCTTGTATACGATGGTCGGCGGCCCTAGCCAAGGACCGGTTACAAACTTGTTCCTGGATGGCGATTCTTAAGTGCCGTTTGATGGGCAATGACTGGAGCCTGCAGGATCGACCACGTGCATATCAAACGAATCCACGTTTACAGGATATCAGTTTTTCTTCGCTGTCTCGTCTCGTGGACCTGAGTATAATAATAAATTGTCCGATGGCCAAAGCTAGGGCCTAAGACTACTTTCATACGAGAATACTTGTTTCGCGATACGGGTATGATGAATACCGACCGTACACGTAATTCAATGGGAGCGTTCAGACGTTATTACAGTATGTATTGCGATACTGATTTTCGGTTTCGTAGATTGTTCGATCACATATCGCTATACAAGTATGTTCGTGCGGAGGGTGTCTAATGTGGAACGTTTTTCAGGTGCCGGCCTCCGATTGCTTTAGTTCTTAGATATGTCATAGAGAATCAAAAAATAAGAGATATGTGTTTTTTATATCGGCCCTGATGGAATATTAAGGTAAAGGGGCAATGATAATTCCAATAATAAATAGGAAACACAAATATATTTAATACATACACTTGGGGACGATCCACATATAACGCAATACAAGTAACGATAACCAAAGACAATAGAAACAAGCAGATTATATACAATCTATGAAATATAACACGAATATAACAGCCCTAATATTACAGGATCATCATAGATGCCGTAATTATGTAATTATTTATGCATTTTCAACAGGACTGTTGTTGAGCGTCAAATGTCGCTCCTCGCACGTCAGTTTGATATGCGAGTGTTTGTAGAAGGCAAGGGCTCGGACTGTGTGGTGACTTCGATGACTGTGTTGACAGAGTTAACTTGACAGACTGACTCGACTGAATTGACTGAGTTGATTGACTTGATTGCGTTGACTGATACGCTGCCACCGACCACCATCCACTTCTTGTTTTGACAAACCCGCTGATTGGTCCTTTCAAATTCGGAAAAATACCAATCAGCGAGCCTAAGTTGGTTAGGTACTCCTCCTTGAGCCCTTAGTTCGCTCATGGAGGAGGGGTATTGCCGTGTTAGTGGTGAGGGTGGTGATGCCGGTTAGCAACGACGGAAAATTCCTCCAGGTTCTGGCCGTCGGTTTTTTACAGTTACAAATGTGTGCCAGGACCCTTCAGAAATTCTCTCTTTTTGATACGGCCTCGGCTATTGAGAACGAAAGAAGCGAAAATCTAAACACGTGTAGCTTAAAACTACACCGTTTCTCGACAGGTCAGATTAATCTTTTAGTTGCATGCTAATAAACTAAGAATATTAAACTCAAAAATAGCCTTCGTTCCGCGTCCGTGTCATAAACTGTGGAGTGGCGACATGACGGTGTTGATGCATTATGTGCCTCAACAACCAGTTTTCATATAACTGGCGGATATAAAAAAATATGTATTTCCTATTTTTTAATCCTTTATAACATATTTGAGAACCAATGCAATCGGAGGTGGATACCTAAAACACGTTGTTTGTAAGTGTCTGCTGCGACCACCCAAAAATACGTGGCCGCTAATACATAGGTATCCGTTTGTAACTATGTTCGCATTCGTGTCAGTTTTTACGAGATTCACCAGGAATAAACCTCGAAGAAAGGACGAAAATTATATGAATCTGAACGTGAATTTATGCGTCGAGATGGTAACGAGTTTGCTATCAGGTTTGAGATACATCGGGTCGCGATGAAATGTTCGATAAATCGCAAGTAGTACGGTACTTTATGGACTTTTCGGTCTTCAATCATGTCTTAAGTGATATGGTCTGCAACGATACGAAATTGGTTGCGTGTTCTTGAACAAGTTGAGGGATGCAGGATAGTAAACACATAATATCTTTATTCTTCTTTCGTTATTTGTCTAGTGGTGATGTATAATGGAAGTAATTTAATATTTCCGTATATATTTAGTCAACATGGCAAAACGGCTAACACAATGTAATTGTTCATTTTTCACAATTTCACTCTTGTGAAATTGCATTTCTCGTTCAAAGAATGTGTTACCATCGTTATCATTATCGTCGTCGACTGACTTGGAATAACTGATGAACTCTTTTTTGTTTTAAATTTTGCCTTATACCACTTTCATAATTATGGGCTCATTTTACACTAATTTAAACTTACATTAATTTTGTCGCTTTAGGCATGCTTTACTCTATTCTTTATATTATTGGGTTAGTGTATAAGTAATTTTGATCTTTTTGCAAGGGTTCATTACAATGTAAGTCAAGTTCTGCTATACGAACTTTTGACGCGTTATGTATTCACTTATTACTCGAGAAGTGGTAAAAGAACTTTTTTTCTGGAGAAACATGATAATTGGATTTTGTTTCATTTCTCTTAAAAGTATATCACTTTTCGAGGAAATGATACACCAGGAAGATTTAGAATTCGTTTTCGGAGATAAATTTCCAATTAGTTAAAAATCGCATGTAAACGTATACAAATATTTACGGACAACATATCGATGTTTATATGTATATGTACGTAAATTATAATTTATAATAAATGTTACCACATTACATGTTAAAATGATATAATGTATTTAATGCTTTGATGTTCGTTTCACGACACATGGTAACAATTTTTTTACACTAAGAATCAATTTTCAGAAATGATTAACAATCATCATATTGGCAGCTCCTTGTCAATGCTTTTTGTGAACAAACAGGAAGTTTACGTTTGAATTTTAAAGTGGAAGACTGTTTTTCTGTTTGTTCGTGCATTTGGTCTAACAAATGGTACGTTAATGTTATTTTTACTTATTATTGTAGTTTTATTTATTTATTGCTTTTATAATCTGGCTAATTATATGTCGATATGAATAGAACTTACAGTTTTTCTTTTAAGTTCTGAAGGAAATAGAAGCGAGGAAACGTGGGTTACGAGCCTGGCATCCATTTAGCTGTTTTAATTATATTTTATATCAAACAAGAATATGCGGAAGAACAAAAAGATGCACAATTAAACCTTTTTTCTTTATCTGTAAGATGGAACAGGTGAAACATCATGGAAGTTATGATTAAGCAATTTATGAAAGCAAGGAAGATTACTTAATCTAATTAAAACAGCACTTGTGAAATTTTTGAATAATCGAGAATCACTTTTGATTATTCAAAACATGCACTTTTTCATTTGACATCTAAAACAAATATGTTAAGAATGTCAAAACAGATTTTGAGTAAACTTTTGGATAAATATAAGAGTAATCATAATTGGTGCTGAAAACATTGAAAGTTTTTCAGATCCTCAAAGTGAAGAATTACCAGTAGGTGAACAATTAGAGTTAGCAATCGTAAATAGTTATCGAGAAATTAGCGTTAACCAAGAAGAAAAGTAATTTCGGACTCTACTAGAATTAGTGATTTTATGTTCTTGCGTTCATTGGAAGAAAATCATCTGATTTGCAATAATTGTTGAGTGTTTCACATACTATGTTGGATATTATTATCCTCCCAAAATAAAAGAAATTTTTCTATCACCACGGATTTCGTCACTAATAAGAAGAAGTACCTGTGTTGGATGGCGCTGCATTAGGTGTATTTATTAAGCTTTATAAAAAACTATTTTTAGGCAACAAGTATTGTTTTACTTTGTACAAGTTCTGTATTGAAAAAATAAATATATCAATTATATTCAATACATGTTTTTCATTTTATCAAGTTCTGTGTATAATAGATGTGAATAAACACTTAGTTAAACTTTTCTCTCGTTTTTGATAAATATTGTTAACGTTATTTCAAACAGGTCAATTGTTTAACAGATTTTTCAATTTCTTCAGAATTCTTGATAATTGTTTAGAAATATAATTCGATTTTTTATTTCTCATGACCTAAAAAGTATCGGGAAATCAGGAATACTAATGAAAAATACTTCAGTTAACACCAAACACGTAAATTACTAAATATTTGAAAAGGTACTTCATGAAAAATCGAATTATTTTCATATTTACGTAATATTTCAAAATATTTGGATTCCTTTTTTTAAAACATTGGACGTTGAGAAAAAGCAGGAGGTCTGCCTTATTGATTATCTAAGCATTTTCATCTTAATCCTGTATTCTCCAAACAAATATTGCATTTCCAGCTACTATTTTCATAATTAAAAATCGCTTTCTATTATGATAACGTCATTATGGGCATAATTAGAATTTATTAGTTATCAAACTTACCATAATCCATATTTTAATGCATTTTAGAACTTAGTATTTGAAATGCAAAAAATTGAAGATCATAAGGGATATCGAATCTGAATTTTACTATATGTTTTGCTGTACCTTCTTATGGAGGTTGGTTTGTTGAAATTTGGAAATATTGTACAGAATTAAATTTATAATGCTTCAAACTATATCTGTAACAAATGTTTCTTCCATTATTTAATAAAAAAACGTTATGAGTAACGAGTAAAATAAAAGACGCAGCAGAATTTGCACATCGTCTTGTGGGTCTGATCACAAAGGAATGAAGATAAAATCTGGTTTCAATATCCCTTGCGATTTGTGAGAAAGATGTACATACGTAAATTTGAAATTATAAACTTGAGGAAATGGTATTTATGGAAGAAAGGGGAAAGAGGTATATATTAACCCTTTGCGGACGGAACAGTAAAGAAAATAGTCACGTCGCGCGTTTGTGTTATAAAAACTAAAGCTGTATTTAAATAAGTTTTTCATAAAATCTAACAAAATCATAAACAAACAAATTTAGGCCAACTTGACTTCTTACGCTAGTATACCCATGCGCATCTTATACGTGTCGTTTACGACAGACAAACGCCAGCCGCACCGCGGGAGTTGGGCGGATATATCCGACACTCGTCCGCAAAGGGTTAATGAAATCAAACTAAAATAAATACATATTTTACATATTTCTATGCATACTGTTGTTCTTGTAGAATTCTTAAAAAAAAAAAGAATAAAGAAAAGAATGAAAATAAAAACGATCAATAATTCCATCTGTAAAATATCTCATTTCTGAAATGAGGAAGGAACGTCTGTATGCAAACGGTGACATATTGTCTGTACTATTTTTCCCTCCCTTGCCTCAGTTGAAAAAAAGAAAAGCATCCCGGCACAAAAATGATCGGTCGTGCGATCGGCGCAATACGAATATCCTTTTAAATGAATCAAGGAGAGTATCCCGCCACTTTTTCACGGGTCACCCTCGGATTATTAGGTAAGCTAAGAATGAGCCAACGGATAGTCTCCGGTACTGATCGTTACAAATATCGCGGAGTCGGAGAAGAGCCGCGCGGATTATCCCCTTTGTATCAAGCTATTAATATTACTTTCTGCAAATTTTCATTGACCCTCGACTGTCCAGTCGGCAGAGGACCCAACCGCTATAGCAGGCGATACTTCGGTGTCGTGGCGGTGGTGGGGCTTCATTTGTCGTAGGCCATCCTGCACGGGATCGGGCGAAAGCAGTCGGTTCTACCTCCTCGTGGTCCCCGCTGGACAACTCTGGACGTCGACCTACGTAGATCCAACTTGTCCAATGAAGTCTTTTCGGTGACGGAGGACGGCAGGGTTTTTCCATTCCTGAGCGCGATATCATACCTACGTTGCACGCTTCCCGTGGTAGGTGTTTTGATAGAAAGTTGTTTGCCACTCTTCCATCTGGTAGGTCTAAGCCGATATGAGGGAAACCCTCGGGCGCGGCGATGTCCATGAGACACAAACCTCCATCACTGCATGTCCACCCGGGAGTGAAACGTTGTACAGTTTGGGGCTTTTGCTCCAACGGCGACGCGTGCTTAATCATCGACACGACCTCTTTGACCCGTTCTTGTTGATTTTTTAATTCTTCCTTGATGTCCTTGGTTCTTGAAATTCTAACGACTAAGCGATGTCTATGTGGTTGCGTATGCGTATGCGTATGTTTGATGAGGCTTTTATGTAGTTAACGCAGCGGTTCGGGGACGTCCGTGGACATGCGAACGGAGAGAATACTTTTTTCAAGTAACACATGACGAGGCACACGGGGAACAGCAGCGATAACGGGGAGAAACTAAGGAAATTATATTAGGTTTGGCTAAGGTAATTATGTGTACCCTAACCTTAAACGGTGCTTCCCTGAGTGTTGTGTACCGCATCTTTTGTTTCTTCTTTTATTATCGAGGGTTTTGTGATGTAAGTAACAATATGGAAAACGGGACGATTAAGTGCATTAGTGGTTATTATTAGAGGTTATTAGAGGAAGTGTGTAGGTCTTGTGGGTTAACGCTGAAAAATTGAATAGCTGTAATTTTATATTGCTGTACAACAAGTAAATGCGCGTAACAATTTAAATTCACGTATAGTTTATTTTCAGTGATGCTACATACAGCAGATATTATTCTGTAATAGTGAAACCACGTTTCATTATTAGTAACAGGAAGGATTATAGTTGCAGTGTATGATACTTCTTTCTTAGAAGAACTACGTTTCATTTTTCAAATAATATTTTACAGTACTTATGTATAATTCGAATTTCAGTTTTAAATCATATTCATTTAACGTTGTTTTAACATACAAGGTGTGTCCCACAACTTTATCAACTCAAGTAACTGAATTACTTGTAGGAAAAAAATGTTTTAGATGAAAGTTGTCTGTTATCAAAGGGGTCATACAGTACTGTGATTAGTTTTTTCTTACTTCGCTTCTATACTAAACCAGGAAAATCAGTTTGTTCTTAAATGGAATGAGTACTTTTTCTTCTTGAATTTTACTAAGGCATTAAATTCCGCGTAAGAGAACGGTGTTACCCTATATAGAGCTTAAAATTAATAATTATTGAAATGTTTTCAAAATAAGTTTTTTTTACAGTCAATGCATTTGTTTAATTGAATTCTGAACAAACGATCACTGTTTATTATTTGTGTAGTTAATACAGCAGATTATTAATTTTGGACTGTATGCGGTGTAATGTATTTTTACACAGCATTTTGATCCTTTATCAAAATTCAGGAAAGAAAAGTACTTACTCCATTCTCATACATAAAAATTTTGGCTTATCTTCATATTTCAGTAAGAAACGATGTATCGAAATCTCAATTACAGTACTATATGTCATTGCTAATGCCATGTAACATTCATTTGAAATACTTCTTTTTGTAATAAATAATTTATAAGTTTTTTGAAGTGTTCTAGTTATATGACTCACTCTGCATATGTACCTAAACGTAATATTTCCGAGGAAGTAATTGCAGATGTATGAATAACATTGTTTCATTAGAATAGCAATGGATGTTTCAAAGTCTTGAACACCAGTCTATACGAAGGCCGCTCAAAAAAAAACAGGTTGTCACATTTTTATTGATTATATGATTTCTGTGACGCTTAGCAGCTAAATGTAGAACACAGTATAATATGACATATTGGAAGTGAGACGAATCTAACAAGTATTGAGATACGAAGTTCGTAAAAATAACAGTATGAGGAAATAAGATAATAAGTACAAATCAGAGAAACAGATAATTGAATAAGAGTTATGTTTGAAAAAGATTTGTATCGGTAATAATAGGTTGAGGCAGCTTAAAGGTTGCTTAAGAATTCATATATAAAAAAATATTCATTAACGAAGAAAGAGATTAAGAATTGATATTATTGAGAATTGTTTTAAACTTCTAAGAAAATGATAGATATGCGTGCATACACACGTAATTCCTAAAAAAATAAAAATATAATTTTCATAATATCGAATTGACAGAAATCGTTTACGATTATATAATTGTTCACCTATACAAAACAAAAAAATTGATTTTTCTTCTCATATAGTCTTCATATTGTATTGAAAATTAAATAATTATATTACTTGCGTACTCACAATAAGTTTAACTTTGCTAGCTTTATAGCATCTTTTATTTTTTCTAAGCAGTTAGAACATTGTACTAAGCTATGAAGTTGGAATGTTCAGGAAAAGTGAAAGAAATACGGTAAAATAACAACAGTTTACAACTTGTTTAAAAAAAAAAATGTAGTTTACACAAAATTCTATACACATACTGCATGTATTAAACGTTCTTTTTTTTGTGTTTGGTCATATAAAAGGAACTACTCATTTATTTGATATAACACTTACAATGTTTTAAGATTTTTAAGTTGTCGTTGTTTTCTTAAATTTATCAGTAGACCTTTTCTGTATCTGAATGAAACATTAGAAGCTAATTTCTTTAGCTTTTGAAACATATAAGCCCGATTATTTAACTCTAAAATATTTCAACATTACCTAATGTTTACACAATACTTATGATCAGTCTACATGTATAAACATTGGACTGATTTCCTTTAAAAATATCTGCTATGAGCTAGAGACCATTACTGTTTGTTATGAACTGCTTATAGCATGTTCCCTATCGAATATTTCGTTTATATTGCGTTTACTAAAAATGGTATATAATTTAAGATCGAATAAATACAAACATTGCAATTACACGCTTCATACGTAATTATTACAAAATCAAGAGTTCGTTTATTCTAAAAACGGTACTTATAAACGTAGAATTTGCAGTGAACGGAATAAATAAATTTATTTTAAACATAAAACGTGGAAGAATAATAAGTAGTACCGTAAAACGAAGTGAAGTACATGTAACAGTCACAGAATCGGTGTTATAAAGCAAATGAAATATTCTTTTTGAATTGTTTTTTATTAAAATCAAATACCGTTGTGCATTTTATTAAAGTAATCGATGCTTTGTTAGAGCAACATTAATAAAATTCATAATTAAAGAAAACTGTACATAGTTCAATCCAAACCTGAGCTGAACCTTGACAAAATGATTAACTGAAAAAAAGCTTTATGGATTATTTATTTTATATGTATATGTAATTACAAATTCGTTTGAAACTAGCTTAAACTAATTTGTAATTTGTTTATTGCCCTTTATCGTTGCAAGCACTTGAAACGAAAACTGAAAACACCATTAACACGTTGAGTTCCACGCGGTTTTATAGCGAGTTCCCCGTCAGGCCGCGCGCACAGGTATCTTGATACAGCAATGCGAAGGCAATACTGGCAAATTAGAATTTACTCGATGGAAATTTTAAAACGTATTAGGGCCATCATTTTTTATCATAGTGGATGGTATTTCTGTTCGAAATGGAATGTTTATATAGGCATTCATTCAACACGTTAGGCCGTTTAGTATCATATTTTATACTGTCAGTCACTGGTGACTGACGCGGCCTGAACGGAAAGGTCAGTGTCAGTCACCGGTGACTGACGTGACACTCAACGTGTTAAACACCATTTATATCTTTGGTATTTATGCTGTATACATAATACACAATAAAATTACCCTAAAACTGTGTTAAAAATTGTGCATCATATTTAATCTTTTGCGCTCGAGAGGTAACTGTTAGTCACCAAATGATAGTTTCGCAAATTTTCAGATTTTAGTTAGTCTGTTTATTAGTCAGGTTCAACGGTTAAATAATCATATATGTAAATTTTAGTATATCGCTTAACTAAACTAAATGACGTTTAATATAGGTGAATCTTAATAAATATTTTGCATTTAAAAATGTTTGAAGTTAGTATCATTAGACGACTAAGAATCACCTTTCGAGTGCAAAAGGTTAATATTTCACGAATGCACCTACTATATTGCTCGAATTCTTTTCTACATAATTGACATGTATATCAAATATGTGAATTTCTTCATTTCAATACTTCTTAATCGGTTCATTGCTTCATTTTTTTTCATTATATATTGAAAATTTAAACTCGAGGTTTCTGAAGGTTTTTACTAAATACAGCATACGCGACAGGTAAATTATTGCTACTTATTACCGTTGATTGTGAATTACTGAATAAGCGAGTAAAATGAAATGAAGCAATCAATAGGTAAGCTTGTTTCGGCGGGTGGTGTACCTGAATGTAAATCAATCGAGCTTTCGAGATCATGGCACTCCCTTCGTACGGCAGTGCTTTCCCTTACGAAAGATCGCGAAACAGAAAGTTGCCGAGAGTGACGAGCTCTCTGGGAGACCACCAAGTTTCTTTTTAATGGAATTATAAAGAGGAGAGGGCGTGATCACGTGACAGTTAGAGAAACTCGTGAAAATCCCACGTGAGAGTCAGTCACACACAGTCCTTTCGTACACGTATCCTTTTGTGAACTTTTCACCGCAATTATGTCAATAAACAGCTCACTCTTGTTTGATTAGGCTCGTCAAATTACGGCGTGCAAGTAAACGGGTAAAAATTTCAAATGTTACGTCTGCTAGCTAGTGATGAGATCAACTTCAACATGTGCTCATGAATCTAAATTAGTTATAATACAAGTGTTTCATTTCGTGAAATTTAGATAATATTCGTAAGACGTTGATGTTTTCGCAAATTACTCGCAAAATACTTGGTACAAATTTTGATACTAAAGTTACACATCGATTTTTCCGTAGGTGAAGTTGCTTAAGAGTTACGAACATTATATCAGTCTTCTTCTTTTTAATGATTCGTTATAGCTTCTAATACACTAATAAATTTCACACGTTATTTCTTACAAAAAATTTGCAAGATGCTTAACTACAAATATTTGCGAAATGAATTATCGTACGAATACTTGCTTCTCTGATTACTTCTATTGTTTTATGCACTTCACAAATTCGTCAATGAAACACATACGAGGGTAAGTCAACTATTATCCGCAATGTGGCTAAAAATTTAATTGTAATACAAATAGGAAACGTACATGTACATTATTTTTCAACATAGTCCCCTTGCTTTTCAATGCACTTGGTACATTGTTGCACAAGCTCCATGAAACCATCATAAAAGAAGGTTTTTTCTTGAGCTGCGAGCCAAGAATGCATCGCTTTTTTCACTGCTTCATCCGAGGCAAATCTACGCACCTTAATGCCTCTTTGAGTGGACCAAACAAACGGATGTCCGATGGGGCAAGGTCAAAACTATACGAAGGATGAGCCTTCCGATCACAAAAACCTGATCACTGAACGTTGCTCTTCTTTGGTGCAAAGGGAGAGCGGAGCGGCTATGGTTAATTGCACGATAGCGACAATGAGATTAACCTAGCAGGTTAATCTAACTTGTGCAGACATAACAGCAATTAAACCACGAATGCGTCATCTACGTTTCACGACAGTACCTATCAATATAAAGAAAAATATAATCAGATTGCGGATAATAGTTTGTCCTTTACCATTTGAATGAAATCGCAACTGTCGATTTCAAAACTATGAACAAACGAACAAATACAACTGCGATATTTTCAGTTAAACATCTCATAAATCATGATTTCTAGAAATGAATAACTAATATCTTTTTGTAAGAAAAGAACGAGCTGAATGCATTAGCGCATTGAAAATAATAGGATACTGAATAAATGTTTGAACATTAACAGCGACTTTGTTAAAACATCAGCTATCGTGTCGTTAGTATTTAAGTAACGTAATTTTACAATAACAGCAACTGCTTCTCGCACAATCACTCGCGAAGTGGTTACGAATGTGATGTGTTTTGTTCTTTTACATAATATTCGTTGACTTACCGAAACATTAGTCGATTAAATTAGCTCATTGAATTAGCCCATTAAAAGCGTTTATGCACATTTAATTATGTATCAATTCTGATAACAAGGTTCGCAAAGATTTTACTTCCTTACAAGCTTCAGAGGCGGCCACACATTCAGACTCACAGCTAGAAACTGAACCGCACTTTCTTTCTTACTCTCTTTACTTATCGCATCTTTTTCCATAGTAAATGCGTAGCTAGGGGTCGAACGTCTGTCCGCCTGCGAAATCGGCATCTACTTATGTAGTCTGTAATATTCAAGTCAGATTTCTCATGTTATAGTCGGTAAGTTATTGTTCCTTCTAGGTATTTTAATACTCACTTAGCTGTTTACCAATGATGTTCATTGTAATTATTATTGAATTTACTTAAATAGCTTACAACATAAGAGATATCTGGTTTGGTGTAATATGCGAGAAAATTCAAACTTCCTATCAATTCATAGTATGATTGATTGGCGCTTACAATTGTCTTAACAAGTTTGTTTGCGACGTCTCGGTTAACAATATGTGTTCCTTCTGAACAAAAGTAACAAAATATTATTATATATTTAGTATTATTATATATATATGTAAACAATGAAGTGCGTTTGTAATATCAAAACAAACAGCCTGTGCAAAGCAGGCAAATCCGGCAGCCTGGGATTCCCGTGACTGTCAGGTAATGTCCAATATCTTTTCCATACCAATTACACAATTTAAAGGAAAAGGAAAATGGATAAACGTAAATTACCGCAAGCTATCCATTCCAACGATTCGGATGAAGACCAAAACTACATGGACACGGATACAGAAAGGGAAATACGTATGAAAGAATGGAATGACTAACTAAAACAAGTGATACCGAGAAGAAGGATAAATGGTTAATAGATTATACTCCAATCCCAACTTCAAATACATACAAAATTTTGAACCACGTTAGCGAATTCTCAACGAAAGGGACAAAACCACTGCCAATATTCATCGAAGCCGATATCATGAATCCTCTAATGGTGTTACGAAATCAACTATTAGACTGAAAATTATATACAATTTAAACAAAGAAGACAACTAAGGAAAAAATGGCAGCACAGGCGATTACCACACTTGAAGACAGAACTTAATACAATAATTGTGAAAAAGAGAAATCAATAATTACAACAATATCAAATTCAACAGATATATCTCCAATCTCGATGCAACTGAACTAACAAATTACTCCTTGTGGAAAGCAGCTGAAAATATCAGAAGACCGATACAACCAATAACTGCTATCAAATCTCTGACCAGACAATGATCTAAAACACTCAAAGAATAAGCAAATACAATGGCGGGCTGCTTTCAAGAGATATTCACTAATTGCACTCTGCTCGTTGCTAGTCTCAATAACAATAGTGCTGAGGTGCACACCACTCGAATTCAATCAACAAAGAAACAACTGCAAGCCATAATTCAAAACCTTAATCACCATAAATCACCAGGAGATGACAGAATCACAGCCCAACTGCTGAAAGAACTACTGGCAAAAGGATTGAGGATTGATACTATGCTCACGAATGCAATTCTCCGAGTGGGATATTTCTCCCAAATATGGAAATGTGCGGAAATTATAACATCGTAGAGGATCAATTATCGTTTCCTCTACGTGTTGTTCTTATTTTCGCCCTCCTTATTCATTGTGAAAGGAGAATTGGGTCTGTGCAAGAGATCTGCGAAAATATGTATACTCGATTAACAGTAAGAACTTTTATTGAAAAATGGAAAGAACCCGAATCGCTGACTCGTTCTTCTCTCTACGGAACTGGATGACTCACTGCCGAACCGATCGCTCTCATGTATCTGACGATCGAGCTCGCGCCCCGCGATCCACCGCGACTCGCACGCTATGTCGTGAAAATACGACCCTACATTACTAAAACCGGGAAAAGATCCCAACGTTCCTCAATCATACAGGCCCATATCATTACTACCTATACTATCAATGGTAATTGAAAATGTTATATACAAAAGATTATTTACTATAATTAACGATAAAGAAATAATACCAACCCATCAATTCGGTTTCCGAAAAAAACGCAACACCATAGGACAAAGTCATCACATGTTTTAACAAATCTCTAGTCACTACAAGCAAAAAAATGTTGTTCAGCACTATTTCTAGCTATCGAAAAAGCTTTCACCAAGAACTGCTCAAGAAATTGCAACATATGCTGCTCACTCCACTACATAAAATAATTACATAATATATAGACAACAGTAGCTTCACAGTAAAAATTGAAGACACTACCGACATCTGAACAATCAAAGCTGGAGTACCTCAAGGAAGTGTACTAGCCCCTCTACTTTACACTATTTACACAGCTGACATCCCAACAAATGAAAACACTCAAATCTACACGTTCGAAGATGACACCGCAATAATCTCCATTCAAGATAATCTACATACTTCTACATTAAATCTTCAAAACCACATTAAGAAAGTGGAAAACTGGTTAGATACTAACAGAATTAAAGTTAACACCGCTAAATTTGCACACATCATCTTTACCCTACGAAAAACGGAGCAAACAAATAACCTTAAACTGTACAATAGCATCATACCACTAGCAACCTGGGTGAAATATCTGGAACTTCATTTAGACAAGAAACTTACAAGCAACCATCACATAATACAAAAAATTAAAAGTATTGAAATGCGAACGAAATCTGTGATCTGGCTAATGCCCTGGAAAAGCAAGCTCGATACAAATAACGAATTACTCATATATAAATGTGCAATAAAACCAATTTGGACCTTTGGAATCCAGCTCTGGGGAATGGCAGCAAAGTGACACATCCAAAAAATGGAAATCTTACAAGCAAAAATACTTCGCGCAATAATAAATCCTCATTGGTACATCAGGAATGACGACATCCGCGGAACTTTAAATGTTACCTCTGTACAGGAAGAAATTACTAGACTAACAAACGCAAAGATCGAATCAACACCCACCGTAACCCACTAACAGCAAACTGCTATGCTGACACAATTAGAAGACTAAAGCGCAAACATCCAAAAGACTTACTAGCACCGTAACATTTCGTATATATGTCACTAAGTTAATTATAGCACTAACCGTTTAAGGTAACGGAAGTCAAACGCTAGTTTGCGCAATTATCCAGTTAACTGATTTCGAAATTGACGGATTGCGCCGTGTCGCCTGCCAATTTCTTTTTGGGCGACTTGTTCAAAGAACGTCCGAATGATGACGTCCGCTATACGATTATAAGAAGTGACGTCGTTCGAAATGATGCGCGGTACAAATGAAGTGTGTTGAACTAGTTCCGAATGAATGAACTTGTGTATGTAGTAGAACGTTTGTGAGTTTGAATAACGAAATACGAATAACGAATAACGAAGAATGATTAAACTTGTAAGACTCGTTTGCGAATAAGGTAGATCGCTTGTGAATGAAGTGCGGCGCCGAAATGACTCGGTTTTATATGGAGGAGTGACTAGTTCGACTAGTCACTCCTCCATAGCTCAAGACGATACGCTAATTGGTTAAAGTCAATAATTCGAGACTCCAATCAGCGTATGCCTTGAGTGCCTCCAACCCCCGTTGTTGTGCCCTTAGCACGCGTTTCGTGAACGAGGGTGGGGTGAGCCACTCGGTTCCCGAATTTCGGCAACGAAGGGAAAAGTTCTTCCGGGCCCGTGTAGCTCTCGAATGTGGGTACCGGCTGGGCGCTGGGCCTTTCGGAAGTCCTTTATTTATGACACGCTCTTGGCTACTGCGGAATTACGATAACTCGAAATTAAACTATTGTCCCTCTACGGACGTTAAGAGGGTTCTAAAAAAGGCAAAACGGCTAAAACTTCCTAATCCTCAAAAGTAGCATTACCGGCACGCTCGTGTCATAAATGCCGATG
This sequence comes from Tetrapedia diversipes, assembly GCA_033822845.1. Taxonomy (NCBI): domain Eukaryota; kingdom Metazoa; phylum Arthropoda; class Insecta; order Hymenoptera; family Apidae; genus Tetrapedia; species Tetrapedia diversipes. Next base: position 20,516 of record JAOPTO010000031.1, on the reverse strand, counting down.
GAAAACATCCCGCAGCTGTTCCGTCCTACTAACTGTTATATAAATATTTGTAAATATTTTTTTTAAATAGACACAAATAGTAAAGGAAAAAAATAATATATATATAAAGTTTACAACAGCTAAAGGGATTTCTACTATAGTACAGTTTTCAACATTACATTTTTGTTACATTTTTTCAATTTTCATCTTTTTTTTCTACAGACAAATGGAAGGAAATATATCTATAAAAAAACATTTGAATACTTAAACAGTGTTGATTGCTGATAATTCTGTGCTGCAGTGAAATTACCCGTAGAATTAATCAACGCTGTCTAATGTTCAAATTATAATACGCCCATTTTTGAAGTTCCACGAGAGTAATGACAGATAAGGATCGCACACGCCGAGAAAAAAACGTATAAAACGTAAAGTGGATATAACGCCCGAACAACTTTGTACTATAAATGGTAATGGTCTCTGCTCGCAGTTAGTTAACCACCTGACTCCGTAGTTCTACGCATCTTTGCCCAAACCTGAATCAAGAGAGAGAGAGAGAGAGAGAGAGAGAGAGAGAGAGTCTTGTTTTCGGTTTGGGCTAGGTAAACTAGGAATTTCAATTGTCTGTCTTATTGTGAATGAGAACAACTTTATACCGTGGAAAGAATTGACGATTGTTATTTATTCTTTGAATCTTTTATGTGCTTATTAATACAGAACTGTGGAAGATAGAAAATCTTTAATTAAAAAGTTTAATGTAAATAGTAAATGTAATATTTATTACATATACCTAAATTCACGTTTACTCCTATTATAACATAAATATGAGTTTTAAACCTAAGTTATTACTTTTAACTATAATAATAAATTTAAAACCATGGTTAAATCACTTATGAAAATATCTGATAAACAACAATGAAGAAGTTTTAGTCTATTTATAAGCGATCATATAAATAGTGAGCAATCATGACTAATTTTGCTAAAATACTGAAATGAGATATCAATGTCAAATACTTTGCAGTATATATTTTTACATTTGAAGTATGAAATAGTATTCTTCTTTGCACTATTTCATATTTGCTTAAATTTCTTTCGTTTCGTAATGCTTTGAAGGTAATATAAGTACAATATAGGTACTATTTTGAAACAAATAAAACAAAGACAGTTTTAAAATTTATCGAAGAGTAAAACTAAATTTAATGCGAAGGGTGGACAAGTAATTCCTAAAAGTGTAAATGCGTTTTCGCTGTTTTTTCGTTTCACCGTATCCTTCAATAAATATTGGTTATTAAAACTTTTTACTGGTTTTGAATTTGTCTTTCACTAAAAGTTATTTAATTTCATTCGTAATTTATTAATTTTTTGAATTTCAAAAAATCCTGTAAAAACGTTTTTTACGCGTGGGAAACAAAGAAAATTTTAATTTTTAATAATTCTAATTATTACCACTTTTTGTTATCGAAGTTTGCTTATTAAATTGATACGTTTTCAAAATAGCAGCCAATATGAATACAATAAACACATACAATATTAAAATAAAATCCATACATGCAGTTCATGATACATTATTCATTGTTTTCGTGCACTATAAATCAACTTCAAAATTGTAAGATTTTGGATTAAATAAATATTCTTTATATTCTTCTTAAATTAAAAAGAATTGCCACTCTATCAGTATTGTCTCTCGATTCTTTTTACAGAGGACCGTAAATTAATTTCTGTTTTTGTTAATAACTATTTTTTCATATAATAACGTTATAAGTTAACACCTACTACTTTTGCTCTTCCTCTCAATTATATCATATTAGAATGTTGTAGATACTGAATTGCATAAAATTCCGAAAATCAATGAAAATGGGCTTCTTATATTTCTTCCTTATGATCTCCGTCAGCAACGTATTCAAACCCATCATTACAGTGTCTATTAAATCTTAGATAATAACTTTCCTAATATTTCATATAATTTTCTTGCAGTTTCAGAGTATTGGAGGTATCGTACATTGTATAGATACGCTGCAGTCCAAAAATTTAGAAGGAATTTACGGCTTATATCTACGCATGAAACCCAGCCAATTTTCCTTTTATGTCAAAGTTGCTGCATATTTTTGTAACAATTCCCTGTATTGTTTTTTTTTTTTTAAACGAAAGTCCTTAAAACAATCCTTGTCGTTCAAAGTTTTTGTTTTGGTTTTGGAGACAATGAAATCATACAGAAATTTTCGTAATTCTTCGGAGTTTTGTAATCCTAATTCTGAATGTTTGTATTGTATCGAGCGAAAGAAATGAAAATCTGAAAGTGCTAGGTCTGTGAAATATTCCGGGTGCGATAATACTTGCTACTGCATCTGCGTCAGAGTTTTCCAAATTGTCAATGCAACATGCGGCCTAGCTTTATGATGCAGTACAGTCACCTTGTTATGTTTTGTCGCAAAATGTGGCCGTTTTGCGATTAATTCTTCATTTAGCTGCCTAATTTAACGATTGTACACGGCTGGTGTAACTAGTGTTGATTTACATAGAACGAAATTACATATGCACTAGAAGTATGCACCGAATGTTGTGGTGGTCGATGAAGTTTTGAAATATGAGAGATGTACATATAAAATCAACAGGAATTCTTTCTATAGAAATCATTTTTCAACTGTTTTGTTTAATTAAGAAAACGTAACTCCGTTTATTAAGATAATTTAATGAAGCATCAAGCAAATATATTTAAATTCGTATAGTATTAAACAGATATTTATAATTTCGTTAGGTATCGTAGGGGTACCGATTCATCGATAAAGTATGTGTAGTAAAGAACTGTTGGAAAATATCAAAAAATCTCTGATTCGATACAATATTGATCATTTTAAGAGGTCTCAGTATGGACAAGTGACACCAAGTACCTAAAATTTCGATATCTATTATTAAGCACGTTGGTATCGAATTGACTGAATATCATCAATAGTAGCAGTATCGATTCCATCACTAGCAGTAACAATCTGGCCTCGTTGTAGGAGTTTATAGTAAAGATCTTCGTGAATATCCCACTTAATACAGAAGAGTATCTTGTGATCATGGATGTTTCGTTGATGCTGCTGCATAGTGCGTTCACCGGAATGTGTACCCACGATCTTTTCCGATTGGGGTTGTCAAAATAAATCCATTTTTCGTATCTCGTAACTATCCGATGCAGAAAGGATTTACGCTTATGGCAACTGAAGAAGTGAAACGCAGTATATTGATCCTGTTGGCGACAGCATACCATGACAGCTCATGCGTAATCTACCTTTCTGCACTTCGTGTAATTGTTGAATTACAATATTCTTGGCAACGTTAGGTTTTCTTACAAGTTCTATAATTTATTGGGTTTCATCTGCCTACAACATCTTATTCAAATCATCACGTTTTACCTCTCGTGGTTGCCCAAATCGTTCCTTATCGTTCACATCGAAGTTACCAAATTTGAAACGTCAAAACCACTCCCGACACGAACTCCCAACTATAGAACCCTCTCACCATACGTATCACAAATTATTCTTGCTGCTTCAGTTTTCCAGCTTTCTGTTGATTAAACAGAAAGAACACGCAGTGCCGAATATGCATTAATCTCCACCTTTCGACTATAAATTTATTCGTTTGTTAGGTTGTTTAGAGAGGTCTCGAAGCCTGTCACTTATTTTACAAGTTAATGATCAAATGCATAAGGAAATTATATACGCAAATATCGATCAAAAGTAGCTCCTAGTGCCACTAATGTGCAAACGAAACAAGCTTTTTATATCTTTAATAGTAATTTATTAAGCGTCTAAACATGAAAACTGGACTTAAAGTTTTTATGAATATAGGATACATAAACGCGAACATTATCAGTGAGATTATTAGTCGAAACTAAAATCATACCTAACGACCTTTTTATATGGAAATGTTTTTTTTACGAAGCAATTTATTTTATCTACTTTGACATCGAAATATGACACTAATACGTTTAATAATGCTGTTTACCGTAACAATAAAGTTTCATAGTAAAAATTTAGTAAATTATTCTTATTAATTAAGAAAAAGAATACTAGGAGCACAAATGATGATTTCAAATGAAGTTCTAAATTTATGAGTATGAATAATAGTCATCAAATTACTCTGCTGCAGGTTTATATATTTAAATTAAATTCTAAGAAAACTGAGGTAAACTCACACCGATATTGAGATTATTTGTTAGAGATAAATAGTTAAAGTATAAACAAAATGTAAAACAGAATAAATACAGTGAATGTTTCTCTCGAAAAATAGAGAAATGAAAATATTGGAGAATAAGATGTACGAATACTCGCGCAGTGCACGATCCGGCAGTCCCCTTTACACACTTGAAGTAAACACTGTGCTTGTCACTGTGCTTCTTTAATGAAAGCAAAAATAATAATGAACTCGGTATCATGCTTGTGTAAATATACCTGGAAAATCTAAATTTTGTTTTAATACTTTGTTATTACCATTATATTGTCTAAAATTTACTGTAATGCAATAATATCGACTATAATATTTCGAATTACATGTGTAATAATCATTTTCGATAGTTAAGTTTACCCCCTATTGCGCTGCATATTCTGTTTGTTCAGTGAAACAAAACAGGATAAGAATAAGAAAGAAGAATATATGTATGTTACCTCCACCTAAAATATTTGTGAAGTATTTCGATGAGTCAGTAAGTTATTAATTCATTTTTATTCATTATTTTACTTCCCAGTATGTTGTACTAACTCGATGCGTTGTCATGGGAATCTTACTAAATTATCATTGCCGTAAACCATAACTATTTAAATTTCATAAATTATAAAAAATATTATAATACCACATTAGTTAGCAAAGTAATAATCGGCATTATTCAATTACTATGGTATTATATTTCGGTTTTCATTGGTAATTTTGATCAGTTCATCATAATGATAGGATACAGTAACCGTTGACTATAGTTCCGGTGTCCATTTTGGCGGCGCGTCTCCAACACCAGTTATGATGTTATAGAAGGGGATACGTAACACTCGTATTTATTATGATCAATGGCGGTGATCCTGCCGAGGCTTGTGGAGGAAATAGCCTCAAGTTAGGGCCACGCTCCATCAGCCGGGACCTCGGGTACTCCAACTTCAGGTATTCCTGCATGGGGTATATTTACCCGTACGATATCACCCTGTGGTGTAGTAGTGTTTGCAATGAGTAGAAAATACTCATATATGGGCTCCGGGATGACCATATCTTCGGTGATTAAATTTATAGCTGACTCTTCGTTCGAGTATCTGTCTTCAGAATTTACTGTTCGAACATGGTCGATGGTAACTGCATTCAGGATGCTTGTATATACATGATGAAATGCACAGAAAGGTACTTCCCTCCTAAGGCGAGAGTTCTCATACTCAAGGTCACCGTAAACGCGTTCACAGAGCAGTGGAAAGGTGGAGAAATCCATGTTCTGTGAATAGATGCGCTGTACGGGTTGTGTTCCTGTATATGAACCTACCTGCCGTAATGGTTCATCCCTAAGAGTTTCTTTGCTGACCTTCTTAGTGACCTTAGGCGTGACTTCGGCTGGGTCCTTGTATCACACGTGGCTGGACGGTGGATGGATTTCCAATCTCCCTTCTCCATCCGTCTGACCTTTGCGAAGGTTTTCCTCTTGCCGCTGGTCTTGCGATCGGCAGTTCCGGTTCGTCAGCCCAATTGTCGGCGACGGGGGCCTCATTGTACTTTCTTATATTGTACTCAAACATGCGCCGCTCGTTCCTATTCATCACTGGTTTTCCAGCGGAATGTGCTTCAACCGTCTGGCCTTGCATAGTGTAAGTAACAAATGTAAATATCAAATCAAACCTTAAAACGATGAATACCTGCGTACAGTAGTAACGTTATAATAAGGCGTACAGTTGTGTGTACAGTATTGTCTCGTATAAATCGTTTTTGTAACGTTGTAAATTACATACTTACGCAGTTTCCTTATCCTCCGCGTTGCTTTTGTAATTGTCGTCACGAGTGCGACAGGCTGCGAATAAGTGAAAAGATACGTTCTCTTTTCTTTTTCAAAATGTGATATTACAATCGAAATTGCCAAAGTATCGAGTAAACATTGCCTGTTGTACTTTCACGTTTATTGCGCTTGCTGCAGCAAATAACATACGGTTCGTAAGATAAAACATGTACTTACTTCTTGTCCTCCGAACAGACCGAGACAATATTGTAAGAGCACAATGGGCAACATTTTTAACAATTTCTGTATTACCCCTCTCAGCACGTTTGATGTATGAGAACATCATGCATTTGTTTGGCCAAAAACGCACATGACGTTCTGATACGTTGCGTCGTTAAAATTGAGACAATATGTATCGTGTTCACCCTTGTTTTTTTGAGAGTAATTTGTATCAGTTATAATAGAACAAATAATTTCAATATTTTGGTGAGTCTTGTTTGGGATACACAGCCCAATAATGGCAAAAATAAAGAATATATTTTATCAAAGTGATAGCGATAGTTTTAATGAAAGCAGTGATCTTGAACAATCTGATGGAAATTTCAAAATGGAAATGATGAAAAATATAGCGAACTAGAAAGTAATAACGATAGTGAAATTAATACCAAGACATAAAGGGCGCACAAGATACTTATCAAGCAGTGATAATGAATCTTCTCGTGATCAATTAAATGAATGGATTTGGGAAGAAATAGAAAATGTAGCTGACGTAATACGGTTTTCTCAGGTACCTGGAATGAATTAAAACAGGCATTGTTTCTGTTCATTTAAAGATTGCTGAAAAATTATTTGAGAAAATTACGTTGCCAAATTATAAAACCCACGGACACCCTGTAAGTAGCGATACACCATTTCGTTTGCTGGCGAAAAATTGGGCGTGCGTTCGCGAATATATTCTATCAACTAAATCAAAGGAACACCCTCAGAACATGCCGTGTTCATTTAAATACCAAATTAGGAAGAGCACTACCCGGTAGTGCAAAAAATGTGAAGTTCATCTGCATTTACCCATCTGTTTTGAAAAATATCACGTTTCAAAATTATTAATGATTTGCTATTTATTATAGCTTGAATTTATTTGTTTTAAGTGTTTTGTAATACTAACCGCGTACAATTACTTCAATATTATGTAGGAGTACATATAGTGAATAATATGAAATAAATTAATTTTTGCATAAAATCTACTGCTTTTAGATGCCCACAAAATTAAACGTGCTCCATGTGCAATAAAATTTTCAAATAAACGTGTACCTAAAGGATTAATAAAATGAATTGAAAAAAATACATATCCTTTTTTCGTTTATAAATCTAATGTAAAGAAACAAAAGAGATAGTAACTTATAAGTAATCGGAAAATATTCAAAACTCAATTTTTTCAGAAAGGAAGCTTCAAATGAAAAATATTTATTCTGTACTTCTGATTTGTTTTTTCACGTAGAATCATTCGTTTCGTGGTAATTAGCGTTAATATTTGAGACTTCATAAGTAATAGTATGAAAATGAAAAAACCAACAACAAACAAAAAGTGGGAAAAATATAAGAACGAAGGAAATCTGTAATAGGGGAGTATGTGTAAGCAACGATCATCATTCAAGTTATCTTATAGTCGATACTTGTTCTTGTATGTAAAAAGATGAATTTATGCGGAATTATTATTATTATTATGGAATTTAGAAACGTATTCACTGAATACACTACGAGCGTAATTCAGTTAAAAATTTAAATACGCCAAACATCAATATTATATTATTCTGACACATTATAATGTTTGTTACCGTATCATAAAAAACTTTAATGAATTTTAACGTTTTTTTTTTATTTTATGTCTACTGAATTATTAGAATCTAGCTGGATAACGATTACGACGTTTCTAGTTTTAGTATAATCGCTTATAATAGAAACACGTTTGTACAATACACTTGAAATACAACGGGTTATCTCGACAGAACACACTGAATAGTGTGGATCTTCCGATTACGTCAGTATATATAACTTTACATAATAAACATACATAGTCACAGCTTACACATAGCAGGACGGTTGATAAGAAGGTAATCGTTAATTATGATAGGTGTCACAATTCATTATTTTTCAGGTTCTGAAAGTATCAATATATTCCAAAATCCTATATTCTTTTATAAATTATTTAAAAGTATTTATCTGGTAATAAATGTGACTATTATTTCTTGCAGCATATATTATTTAACGTGTAATTAACCCTTTGCGGACGAGTGTCGGATATATCCGCCCAACTCCCGCGGTGCGGCTGGCGTTTGTCTGTCGTAAACGACACGTATAAGATACGCATGGGTATACTAGCGTAAGAAGTTAAGTTGGCCTAAATTTGTTTGTTTATGATTTTGTTAGATTTTATGAAAGACTTATTTAAATACAGCTTACAGTTTTAGTGGATACTTTAGACATATTTCACTGCAAAATCAAAAAAACAAAACTTTCTTTCGTAATAAAAATTTGCCAGAAAAACGGACTCGTTATTTCATTCCTGAATAACGAACATTACAAATAACAATTTCATAAATCCTTCATAAAATCATTCTCTGAAAATCTGTGAAGGATTTGTATTTTCAACGTGTCATGGCTTCTCGGTCACTTTTAACGTGTTCTCTGCTGAGCAGGTTTTGTTCAACTTTCCATGCAGAGCGCGTGCATTGATAACGGTACACATCGATGTAGTTCGATGGGTACGTTACAGTTGTTCATTTTATACTTTCTGCGGAGTTGGAAAGTTACTTGTTGTAAAAATGAATATTTAAAGCATAAAGTGTGCAATGAAATAAAACAAATAAAATCCACTTCAAGATTAAAAGGAAAATAATGACAAATATAAATATCGTAGAATAAAATAAAATACACAAATGAAAACGTGTTACGGCCATACCGTGACTTCAGTACGTTTGAATTAGTTCAGAAAGCCAACGTAAGCAACAAACCATGTAAGTGTAATACATACATACATGTAATTATAAGTATGTTTAGCGCACATACGTATTGTTGCAAGCCATGCGATTGATTCAGTGTGAAATTTCAATGCCTACTTAGAAGTTAATGGATTCCGGAAGCCTTAAAATTATCGATTAAACTGTTCGGGTATGTTTTTAGAAGAAGCAACAAATTTATAGAGCCTTCTGGAACATTGTGGCTAGCAAGGGGACCAAGTTTAATATGCATTTAATAAATCAAGTCCGATTCAATACAAAGGTTAATTTCAGAGAGTGTAATAGAATACGTATGGATAAATTTTTCTGTTTTATTAAAATATCAATTCAAGAAAGTAAAATTTACGTTAAAAGTTTCATCGCTTTTTCTGTTTTAAATATAACTTTGCAGTGGTATGTCATACAGCAATATCGTCCCGATTGAAAACGTCTAATTTTTAATGGTCTATTATCCTATCACAACGAGAGGATCCCAGAGAAACCTGTATTTAAAGCATGAGGAATTGCTAAAACTTTCACCCCTTTAAGAAGATTTACTGTGGTGCTATTCGTAATAATTGTATTATATGAAGGGGGGGGGGGTCTTTAGCGAAATAGCAGAAAGTCAAGTTAATTATATTTAAATAGAATGCTGTATTTTTTATATATAACATCGTAATACGGGTTAATACAAGAAACCAATGAGTTCAGTTAAAAGAAGCGTCGAAAATTGATGAGTGATCGAGTTTTGTGGTACCACTAGCATAAGCAAAAAATTATGCTAGATTTCAAGCCGAAGATGTGGGGACATAACGAGGTGTCATAAGCAATCATGTATAGCTCGCTCTGCGTCGCGCGTCCTGTTCATAGTTCAGAAGTATAATGTACACCCGTTATGTTCCTTAATCTGCATGGATGTAATGTACTGTCTGTATCGTGTTGGATAGTTATAGGGTTAAAATTGAAAATAACAAGGAACATATAAAATTTATGTAATTAATGTAAATTTGGTTACTTGAAAATACTTTTCATGTGTTGGGAGTTATTGAATTTTACCCGTCCCATGATTGGAGTTAATGCTACATATGTACTCACATATGTATACACAATGTAACAAATTGTTGAAATTTGGAAAATTGAGGGAACATAAAATACAATAGACCGCAAAAATTGAAGATCAGAGATTCTATGGAAAAACTTCGTTAAAACTGTACTGATAATTCAGTAGACGAAATTCACGTTTTGTACTAATGAATGTGTTAAAACCTAAGCCGTAATAAAAATTAACCATTCCGCCTCAATACCCTCGACGGCATACGACCGCTTAGTTAACAGGCTAACCCCTCCACTACCGTTAACAACCATTTCCACAATTTCTCACTTCGTCAAAGACCGTAATTCCTTTAAACCTTACATTACAAGCATTTACGAAACATACTAATAACAATATTAAGTTATGGCTGTTTCCTGAATTCCCAATTCAATTCTTTCGTGCAATGTAGTTCTACTTGTAAGTGTGCAACGATTGAGCAAGTACATGCAAAAACACATGCGCGCACACAATACAATGAGTAGAAATCTCTGTCAAAAATAAAAATACATACATCGACAGCATTTCTGAATTACAAGACTATATTTACGATTCTATATCCTGATCATTAAAGCATGCGATGATGAAGTTTATACAAAATTACAATAACTGTGAAATATGATACCTCATATTTGTTCGCTAATGTGGTTTAAATACAATTTTTTCCCAACTTACTTATACACTGTTATATGTATTTTCATTTTCAACCTTCATCCAAAATATTTATTACAATAATTTCTGTATTATACTATCTTCAAATTATCCGATCCCTTCGATTATGTGAACTGCTGTATTTTCACCTAAGTAAAATTCGAGTTTAATTATTTAGTAAGTGAGTGTCAAATTGAAGATTTTCGTTTTCATTACAATATTATATATATAAGAATCTACATAGTAGATTGTGATAACTTAACCCTAGAATTCCTGAGCCTCGATGTGTTACGCGAACTCCTGTGGAGCGCGAGGTCCTCGAACCCAAACTTCTTTTTATATATTTATCCTGAAAAAATTCGTGTTTTGGAAAATTTTTTGCAATGTTAGGGTATGTTATACTTTGTAAACAAGGCAACATATGTTTTTGCATTCAATTTGTAATGATTTATGTAAATTTATTAAATTAAATACTATTATAAAATAGTATTGTGACGTGCAACTAGTTTGAACTTAATTCTTCTGATTCTTTTGATAAACATGAAAGGCAGAGTATAATATTAAGTGAATGTTTCCTGCCGACATAGTTTTTGAATTTGTAATAACTTTGCTTTGGTTTTGATGAACTATTATATTTTATACATTTTGCTTTTAACCTCCAGTACACACTGATAACATCTTCCTTTTTTTGTCGCTTCCGTATCGTGCGGTATATTAGTTCATGGTGTCTTTCCAGTTAAAGTTCTCAATTTGTTACACAGCTTCATTCTTCGTTCTGTAATTGTTATTCTTTGGAGAAAAGAAGATTTCGTGCGATCACCGTCTCTTCGGCGCGTAGTCAGTTGTATTTCTCTTATTGTTACTAATTTTTTACACATGACAAATGGTACCTCTCAATATCAAACTTAAATGCACATACAGCGGTAAATAATTTTAAAAGAATCTTTTCTGAAAGGTAAATGATTCTAATTTAAGGTTTTTCAATTTGCGCGTTAGAAGACACTCCCTCCCCCCAGAAGAGTTTCTGGGGTTAATAACCCACCACGCAGCACCTTGAATTAACGACATGCTCAACCTACTACCAGGCACCACCCAACTCAGAGCAGTTAGATAAAGTGGAAATAAAATACAATAGATTTTACAAAGTATTCCCATTCATTGATTTTACAATGTGTAGCCAGTTGGCTATTTGAGATATCTCGTAGGTATTGGAACTCTTATCGCTATTACATTACTGGCCACTCAACAGTCGAAGACGAGTGTATTAGAAATGTTTGTACTCGCAATGTGATGATGTAAATTTATTCATATCTCTAAAATTACGAATTTGAAGTAAAATTGGACCACCACTATTGCAATACTGATACTGTTTGAACTTTTGATTAAAGTATGATTCGTTCTGTACGTTCTAATGATCAAAGCGAAACCCAAAATTTTAAATTCCGAAAAATATATTTCCATTTATACTTCTAGCTTGCAATCACAACATAATTAAATACTACACATTTTATAATATATAGCGACTCACAAATTTACTTAAATGTTCTTAACATACTTCTTTTTCCTTAAATGTATGATTATTTGTTTTGGGAATACGAAATTTATATTTAACAGATACCCTAATAACTATAATAATTATCAATATGATAACCATATCATATTGACACTAAATTTCAATGATACATCTCCAATAATTTGGTCACGGGATCATATATTTCTGTACTACAATATAAATGAAAGAGTGACAAATTAAAAAATTTTATAAAATTAACAGCAGTCTTTCAATAATAAACCTGAATTGAAAAATTTATTTATATGTTACAGTACAATAAAAGTGGTGAACAAAAATATTCGCACAGTACACAGTTCCGCCACCAAATATTTATAACTATTGAAATAATTACTAACATAAACTTTTTTCGCGTAAACATTTTGTTATTTCTTTTACCTGGGCCTCGGACACCAAAAGCCGGGTGGAAAACTGTTTTGTCCGCGCCGGAGTCCCATGCTTCCTTCTACAGTTTCCAGATTGCCACCACCTCCACCTTGTGTACACAGATAGCCTTTGGCGAGGAGCTAGAATATAAAGAGACAATTTTCCTGAATGCACAGACCGCGTTCTTTCCGAGTCTGTGCAGCCACACTTCGTTGTTATATTTGTTATATTCGTTTTAATAAAACACAACCACTTTCGTTGTTATATTTGATTTAAACCACGCACTTCCACTTCAACAGTATCTTACTTGTTTCTACACAAAAGCAAAATTATGTGAACAGAATACAGAATATGTAAGAAACAGAAGTGTCGTTTTCATTTTATCATCTCTCTGAACCTGTACGGCATTCATGCAGTACACGGACTATTTTTTTTGTAAATTCATTGCTAATTTTGTTTCATTCTTCTAATAGCACTCCTTTTTATTGTAATATTATTAAAAAGATTGTATTTTCTAACGTTTTTTTCTAATTCGTACCACTTACTATTTCAGATATTACTTTTGGATTTTTCTTTACTATATTAGCTATTTTTTTGTTTCTTTTTTTCTTACAGTTGATTTGCAAGGTAGACCACTTTTTATACGATTTTCAAAATTTAGTTTTCTTAAGAATCTCTGAATAATAATTAGGAACCAGCTTCGTCGCACTATTTTTGCAATTTTTGTATAGAATTTTCGGTTCTTATACAGATTTAGAATGATCTTTCTTCAGCAGTAGTTTCCTCTTCTTTTCTTCCCATGTTCGACATTTCTTGAAAGATTATTATCTGTATTAACATTTGCACTCGCTTAAAACCAACTAAAGTGATTATCAGCACGATATGCATTAACCCTTACAATTAGAAACATTCTATAGAATTTCCACAATGTAGTGTTCGGAAACAAAAATTGTTGAATGTGTTCAAATACTTTTATCCAGACGTAAAATGATTGTAACAAACATTTTCATTCGTTACGAATTCTGCACGTTGTTTATATAATTCCGTTGTTGTGTATAAACAAGTACTATATTGTAAATAAAACTACATGCAGAAATATTGATGTCAGTAATTATCGTAATAGATACCAGTGTTTGTATGCGGAACTGCGTATTGTACGAATATTTTTGTCCTCCAGTATTATCATAATTTATATTCACTTTTATCGTTAACTTTTTAATTAGCATAAAATATATATTATTTGTATATATTTATAGTAATTAGGTTATTTTCATCGAAATTTTGACCTTAAAATGTTGTCCCCTTTTGTACTGTACGTGAATGACTTGATGTTCATCTCGAAGAAATTCGAGCAGATTAGGAAAAGTGCACGCCTCGCCTCACGCTTTTCCGGCAATAGCGTTACGATTAACTGGATTAGTTACACGTGCTAATGAGTGTTCGCAAAGAAAAGAAATGAGACGCGTGGAGTGATCTTAGTCATGCCCAAGTATATACACCCAATTTTTAACAGTTGTCCAACTCTTAAAAATTATTGTAACAATAACCATATGCGACATTAAACAATGATATTTGAAGAAGGAAAAGGGAGCTAGAACATTAAAGCCGGCTTCATTAATAGGCTTCCGGTCGATAAAGTGTTAATATATTCGAACGATGGTCGGAATGCTCTTCTTATCGGGTTTGAATAATCGGGAAAAAGTACTTCGCATTTGTTTTGTTAGAAGAATTACGATTACATTCCGAATAAAACAGATAGGTATGCACAGTTACTGCCGCTCATATTCGTACACTATACTGGGCATTCAGCGTAAATGGAAAAAGTCGTTTCTTATTAATATCTCTTATTTATTTGTATCAAATATCTGTTACCATACTATACCACTTTTATCTATAAAACATTTTTTCATTTTTCTTTTATTAGAAACATTAAATAAGTGAGTACAATTAGTCGTAAAGGTTATTTCTCGTTCTCAGTCATATTTGTACCTACAAAGTTAATGTTGTAAAAATGATAACACAGAGATACGTGTTACGTTTCATATTTCTGCTCCTTAAATTAGCACTACTTAGAATATTTCTTTCACGCATATAGCGCGTAAAGGCTCCTGCTAGGATTGCTTTTTATAGCCGCTCGCAAACGCGCGCGCGAGCACACGCACATACACACAGAGCACTGCGACATTGATTGCTTCGCTCGTCAGTTATCAATCTACAGTTAAATATGTTTGCATTACAGAATGTAATAAATTAATATTTTGTTTCATGATATTTTTGTGTCTACACAACGAAAGAAATTCAACTTTAGTAGAGATTTATTTTACCCTCTAAATAGTTCAGTATTGTGTATTTTGCTCCTAATGTCTTCTATACTTTCATTCATTGCTATTCTCTCATGGATGCTTAAATATTTACATGAATAAATGAGTTTCATCATAATGCATCGAAAAAGGAAGCGGTGAAGGAAAACGAGAAAGGGTGGTTTTATTTCCTAAGAAACCATTTCGGCAACCCAACAAGGAAGATATAAGAGCAAACTATATAAAAGCGTAAGAGTAAATGTACTTTCACCACGTGCCAGACGCGATAAATAAATAAATACTTGCACTTAACTTCTTTTCGTTACGTAGGCCTACATGCAGTGTGCTGCTCCACTTGCTGCCTATTTATATTCCAAAGCACATTGATCGCCTTTTGTTTTCAGCGTCTTTTCACGACGTAACGGGTACACGCTGATGAAAAACGGTTAAATTCAATCTGCATCGTTCCGTGCAGAATGAAGCTCCCTTTTCTATGGAAATTTTGCGTGGTCGCTTACTCTAGTGTCGTATGTTCGACGACCATACCATTCAGCTAATGTTTTCACCAATCAATTAATCAATGTGTTTAAACTGCATTTGTAACTACTTTTAGCGGAGTAGAATTATTTAAAAAAAAGTTTGATACTCATTAATTTGCCCAATAGAAAGCTACATTTTTGAAGAAGAATTTTTATCGTATTAATTCGATCCGGATTGTTACGAATACTCGGTATATTGTTTTTACACATTTCCTTATTTAAATTTGAGGAACAAATTGTTGTGTTTAAACTTAAGGAAGTGTAGGAGTATACATCCAACGGATCTCCAATACGTCGCTCCACCGTTAAACTTTTCGGTTAGGATTTTATTTATAAGAATACTATCAAATTTATTCGTTACTTGGAATAACTTCTGGCCAACACTATTAATGAATTTATCTGTTCCGATACTTTTAACCCTTTGCGGTCGGAGCCGCCCGAGGAGCGAGCGTCGTTGTGGACGACAGATATAGGAGCGCGCAGAAAAGGAAATATTTACGTTGAACGTTTGCGTTATAAAACGTTATAAAGCAATTAGACTTGCTATTGTTATATAATAGTCAATATGAGTGAGAGTGCCCGAACTGCGTAGGAAAAGACCACCATCCAACTTGTTAAAGGATGTGTCGTCATTGGTATCATCTCTCACGCAATTCTACATCGTACTGTAGGCATTAAAGTCACCTATCAGTAAAGACAGCTGAAGATTAGCGGCATACTGCATGATCTTATGCTAGGAATTCTGGCTAAGAGATCGGTCTTATAGTCTGTACGATGGTACCAAATTAATTGATGGATTTGTGTTCTTCAACTTAATGATACATGATTCTATACGGCTATTAAAGGGACTCATATTTGGTAGAACACAGCAGCTTATAGATCTTGGAGTACTAATCGCAGTAGCCTCACTGGTTCTATCAAACTTGTCTTTACGAACTATATGGAGACCTTTAAATAATAGTCTATGACTCGGTTTAATTCAAGTATCAACACATATGAACACGTCTACTCGGAATGTGTTTCAGTTTTTCCTTCTTCTGGAAAACGCTCCTTACATTCCAAAACATTACATGCAACAATGAAAAGTTGTTGTTCTGGGAGTTTTAGTTAACTCCATGCAAAAGAAATCACTTGTCAAAGGGTAATAGATCACATGCATGCATCAGTATTTGTTTCGTTTAGTATAGCCACTCGAATATACATGTTACCCTCCTATAACACGGTAGATAGATTCTTAGAAAATGCCGTGTTGTGTGAAACCGTGTTGTGTGAGACCCAGAGCCAGTACAAAAAGTGGGTTTACGTTTCGAAAACTTATTAAAAACAATTTTTTTCTTAATTCTACGTAAGCTAGTTATTTTTTATTAAAAATATATATGTAAATATGTACACCCAACACTTTTCTTACACGGTAGATACGTTCCTTCGAAAAACGTGCAGAAAAAGTTGTGTACATAAATACATGCGACATGTCGTAAATTTGGGGATATGTTCCACAACTTTAAAAAATCGTGTAAGAAGAAAGGACTTTGAATATTTTCCTAAAAAATCGTGCAAAAGGAGTAATAATGAAATCCATGTTACATAAGTATTTATGAAACAAAAACAATTCATTTTTATTACAGAAGAAATTAAAATTAGTGTACAGTGAAAATTCAATCCATAAGTACTAAATGTATAAAAATTCCAATTGAAATTAGGAATAAAAATCAATTTTGCAACTATTCATCGCTACTTCATAACAAGCATGCACGTTTATTACGGAGTGGACCAAAAATGCTATCATTAATAGATAAGTCAGATATATCTAGCACAACGTCCGGCTTGATTCAAATGAAGAACTTCATTCGTTATTAACGGCCTTTGTTGTTTTTTTTTTATGTTAATTATAAAGTCTGTTATTAGCGGCTGGTCTTTTGGTTTCTCTAGTTGCTTAAAGAAAAATTTGTTACGGATTCCTGCTAGAACAAAAAATTCGTATAAAAAAGTGTATTTATTCTCATTGGTGAACTGCGTTATTTCAAAATCGTGTAAAAAAAGAGTTGGGTGTATGTAAAACACGAAACAAAAAAAAACAAACAAAAATATTACTTTAGTTTAACGCAAGTTTAATTTAATGAATGTCTTCGTCGCCACTGTTCAGTACAATCAACCGAGGACGTTTTTTCGATGGAATTATATCGCCTTTCACTTTCAGAACTTTTTTCATCATCTAAAGTTCTTGCATGTTTTTCCCTCTTAAAAAAATCTGTAATTTCACTTTGTCTGCTGGTTCTTACCAGGTCATTGAAAATTTCTCGGTATGGAGCTAAACAGTTTTGTAGCTCCTTTTTGAATTTTCGACTTCTTTCAGCGGAAAGATCTGCATTAGAAAAAAATGACTCGAGATTTTCAGTTAAGCTTAGGTTTTCTTGTAATTTTTTAAAATGTTAAATTATTAACTCAAACGGTTAAGACGGCAAGCCTTACCGCGACTGTGGAAGTACAATGTTGTACAAAGATTTTTGCAATTTTCTTATCGTGTTAGAGCAAAACCGCGTTATAGGATGCCGTGTTGTAGGAGGGCTACCTGTATTTGTTAACGGAGATCTAATTCAAAAAGGAAATCCGAGGAGTATACTTGGTATATAAGGTAGCGATCCTATGATATACAAAAGAAGTTATTTTTAATGCTTCCGGGGCATTAATTTAATTACTTTTGGAGCAGTGGTTAATACTTCGGTTATAATAAGTGATTCTTTTAAATAGCTTTATTAAATCGCCTGTTTATTTTATTACATGATGCTATTCACTCTACATACAATTTACGACTGATGACCGTTGTCTTACACACTAATATATAATGTAATTATCCATCAGATGGCGTCATACATCATATTGTCGAATCCTAATTTATCGACAATTACAACTAATAATTACAAAAAGATGTGGATGAAAATTAATCGCTAACACATTGCATGTTGGTTAACGCTAGATTTACAGACATTTCTTGTATATGTATTTCTAATATACATATACTAAGAACTAGGTATATTTATTACAAATAGAATTTCATATCAGAATTTGAAATTGCAGAACTGAAAGGGAAATAAATTTGTGTATATATTCGTATCACTTCATCAATAAAAGTTAGCAATAATTGCCAAGAATTGCTAGTAATTGTTTTTGTAAATTTTACTTATGAAGTCCGGAATCCGTAAAATTATAAACTTTATACAGGTTCGTAAAACATTTTTATATTTATTATAACTATGCAATTCTGTAGACATACCATAATCACTAGAATCCTCGAAATCGCCTGAATATTGTAATGGGATAGCTTTTAATGTCTTTCTTCTTGGATAAACATCATTGTCACTGTCTTCTGATTTCTAAATCAGAATCTTCTGAGAATAATTCGGTAAAGTGTCATCGATATACTCATTAGTAAATTGACTTGTATTACGTAGGTACGAAGGTTCAAAATAAAACTTTTCAATCGAAACAGTATCAACTTCTGAATTCATTTTTGCAGAGCAACTCTTGTAATCGATGCGTATGATACGTACACATGCAGAAAAGAAATCCCGCATTATCGCGAGATTGGCGTGCAATGTATTGATATACTTATTATGTCACTTGTCGATAACTGGTGCGCGATGCTATTTACATACTTGCTAAGTGAACCCACGATTATATTATGTTCAATACAGTTAATTTTTGGTGTTACCACTTTACCGACCGCTAGTATTTCAACAGCATACGCACGGACGACTGGCCGCTCAGCCACACGGATTCTCCCTGGCGCCGGCTCTGTTTTGGCTTAGCCAGTCGCGCGGGAGTGTCTGTGCGTTTCGTATGCTCAAACAGAATTGTCTACTTTCTGTTATTATAGGATAATTAAGTTTAATAAAATCTTTTATTTTCATTATATTAACGCTAAATTATATTCATTTTATGTATTACAGTGGTTACTACAAATAAGAAATAGTTTAAAGCCGATTAATCGGCTACCGGTCGGTAATGTGTTAACAAAATTGAATTAACCAGTAATATATTTTACTCTAAATAATGAGCTTTGTCTGTTGTGCTAAACTTCGTTTTATTTAGTAGACAGCATTATTTGTTCTCTATTTTCTTCTTCTTTTTTTTTAATAAACTTCTGAACAACTTGGAAGTGAATATAAAATAGCATATTTTGTGTCACAAGTATAATTTATAATTATGTATAACTCAAGGGGTGAGATAGATTCACATATATTTTAATCACAAGGATACATGGAATACTATACCTTTATAACCATTCTTTTCTCGTATTCGAGTAGAAATATTTCAGAAAGTACAAAGTAATCTGATCCACGTATGTACCTACATATTCATAAAATGCTTACTATTCACGTCTACTTTATAGTTAGTGCAAAGATACATTACGTTTTCTTTCTTTTTATAAAGAACAAAATACATAACTTCTTTGATTAGCATTTTTATTCCAATTAGAATTATTAATATCATCTACAAAAACATTTTCTATTTCTCTTCTAATATTTAACGTTATTTTACACAACATAGGCAATGTTAACAAATTTTTAATTCGCTGATCTTGCTAACAAATTCCAAGAATATGTATATACATTCCAATGATTTTCTGCACTTTTGCGATAGGTGGCCTTGCAATTACTTGAGGCAAACTCGTTTCGCCGACTTGGCTCCCTAATTATGTTAAATCGAGTTAGTTAGGATGAATTCATAAGTAAACGGGATGACTCTTATTCGTTTCTGATTTTTGAGTATTTAGTTTAAACCAATTACTACAATATTAGAAACTTATTGATTATGACGCGTATAATATATTAAATTTACAAATGCGTCATAGAATCGTCTAAAACATCGCACGTTGCTCTGAGATTTCTTATTTTTGTTGACTCGTGTAGTGAACCCTTCTTTTTCCCTTTTCTATGGTGACATGTCGTATGTCTTGAAGGAAGGGCATTTATTTTGATTGGTAGCGTACCGATCAACGGGAGCGAAATTAGTTTCATTGACGAGTTGTCCAAAGTTACGGTGTTCCTTAAGAATCTGCAAAGGGTCTGCTCAACCATATCTAGTAC